>WBMZ01009454.1:0-76450 GCA_013400975.1 Atrichornis clamosus | reverse complement strand
TTATATGGGAAGAAACTTACTTAACCTTTGATATAGCCACTGTTTACACAGGCTCCAACACTGCTGGAAAATAATTTTTCAATACTTTTTTCTTCACCTGCTCTTTAGTTAAGTACTGGCTTTTTCTACGTTTTTTTGAGGTTTCTGTTTGTCATGGAGAAAGAAAGAACAATGGGAAGTTAGGCATAATTTCAAGAAATAACAGAATGTGTTTCACAGTATTTGGTAATATTGGTTTTTTCCTTACTTCTGGTGTTTTACATACCCATACAGAAAAAAAAAAAATTCTGCTTGCTTCTCCTGCAATTCTGACTGAATTTTTTCTCCCAATTATTTATGAATTTCAGATGATGGTAATTCTCATGACCTAGATTTTCAACAGACTTAGTTGAAAGTTGATTCATGAAAGAAAGCACAGTGTAAAGGTTCAGTACTGGTTAGAAGAAGTTACAGGGAGAAACTGATGAATGAGGACTGAAACAGATTCTTTTTTCCAAAGGAATATGATCCACATTCATGTTCCGGAAGCTTAGAAATAGAGGATTTGGGAGCCAGAAGGCAGGAGACAGGTGGGCATTTGATAGAAAACTCAGAAACTCATGTAGTTATTTGCCATGAGCTTAAATATTGCCACTTCAAGAAGTTCACAGGGCACTTCTGCTGATGTATCTCTTAACCTGAATAAGGATCAGGTCACACATAAGTTATTACATTTTTGAGGAAGGAACAGTTGTATTCAATGAAGCTTTCCCTAAGTACAACTCTCCATCTGAGCTTGTTCCTCCATTCAAAAAGCTCAGAAAACACAAGTTCAACCCACAGAGCTGCAGTCGTGAGTACCACAACACAAGCACACGGGTTAGAAAAAAAGTTCGCTGAGACAAGGAGCACCAGGTTGCTGCCAAAATTATAGATACTGACACAGAACCAAAAAATTTACCCTCGGTACTGCTTAACATGAAATTAAATGATCAAAAAACAGCCTCCTCAAATCAGATAATGTATCTTCCAGGACTTCTTGAGCACCAGCTGCATCTTGCAGAAGAATATTTATCTCAATTAACACAAGTGCCCCCTGAAGAAGTGTCACGTGGCTGTGCCATCAATCTGGAGAGAGCAGCAGCAGCTTAATGCTCCCGCACGCAGTGATGAGGGAAGATAAACAGGAGGCTGCCCCACACACTGCACAACCACAGCTCTCCTGAATCCTTGATTTTAAGTCCTTACAGCCCCTTTGGGACTCCAGAGCTGATTACAAAATTTATGAAAATTCAGGTATGGGAGCCAGACATTCAGGCTGACATCATGCAGGAGCTGGTACCTTCCCACAGCAGTCAAGAAGCAAAGGTGATGTATCAAGCTCCAGTCCTGCTTCTGGGGCTCTCATTACCAGCCAGGCATTTTCATGGTTATTTATTTATTCTTTTTGAGCTGCTAGTGGACTTATCACAAGGGAAAAATCTGCTAGCATCAGGGACTTGAAGGGAAATTTATTTTGAAAAACAGGTTTTTAAAAAGCTATTTTGTTTTAATGAGCAGTCCCAAATACTCAGAGCTCCTGTCTTACTGTGGAGATTAGAGCTTTCCCAAAGTATCCTAACCATGGAGGTGTTGATTCCCATCCCAAGAGAACAAACATATTTTTAATGTCTGATTTCGAGACATGTTCTCAGCACCCTCCCCCTGAGTCAAACTGGCTTATAGAGAGGGAAGTGAGGATATCTCTTCATTATTATATAGCTAACACGTACATATATATGTACAGACACACACACACACTGCCCCTCTACTGCATGAGCCAGGAATGTGCTGCATCCCGCTCTGGGGTTCCCAGAACAAGAAGCACATGGACCTCTTGGAGTGAGTCCAGAGGAGGTCACCAAGATGATTAGACTGACAAAGCACGTCTCCTAAGAGGAAAAGCTGAGAGAATTAGGATTCTTCAGCCTGGAGAAGAGAAGGCTTCAGGGTGACCTGATTGTAACTTTCCAGTACCTGAAGGGAGCCTATGAAAAACATAGAGAGAGACTTTTTACAAGGGTGTGGAGTGACAGGACGAGGGGGAATGGCTTCAATCTGGAAAAAAAATAGGTATAGACTGGATATTATGAAGAAATTCTTGACTGTGAGGATAGTGAAGCAGTGGCACAGGTTGCCCAGAGAAGATGTGGATGCCTCTTCCCAGGAAGTGTTCAAGGCCAGATTGGATGGGGGGCAGGGGGGCTGGAACCAGATGATCATGCAGGTCCTTTCCAACACAAACCATTCTGTGATTTTCTGATTTTATGATATATATACTACATAAACATACACATCTATTTATATGCATCTTTATTTTACCACAGGTTATTTGTGCTAGGAAATATTGCTAGGAGTCATTTTTTATCCCAATGCAAAGTATGCTGTAATGTCATTGTCACTCAGAAATTATGGCATGACGGTCCCTACAGCCCTGGGTTGACACTTTTCACATCACCACCAGGAAGGTTGGATTCTTGGCTGTACCTTGCTGAAGTCATTTCTAGTGGGTTTGTGTTACCAGACAAAGGAGTAGGAGCTGCAGGTCAATTATTGATAACCTTCTGGAGGAGCTTTGGCTCACTGTACCCAGCCCAAAGCATAATTCAACCTTTGGGATAGAAAATACAGTTAGAGAACACTTGTCAGAGAAAAGAGGTCTGAAACAGGATAAACTTGAAAAGAAGCCTTGAGCTAGAGTTAAGTTAGTCTTATTTGGGAATTACTGAATCCCCAAATGAGCTATGACTTTTTTAAAAGTAAAACTACAGTAGAAAGTGAATTTTTAAAGTTGCTGTTTGGCTAAATCTAGAAATTATCTTTTCCCCATTTTTAAATTACTTTCGATCTGTATATTTTCCCATTGCAAATTATACATGGATGTCAGAGAAAACCAAAGGATATTAAATATATACTTGTCTGTCTTTATGAGACCTGATCTGCCTAGTAAGTGTAAATTGTAGAGACAATGACAGTGTACAAGACATTGCTAGAATACATATATGGATTAAAAATAAACAGAGTGTCTGTCTATCTACTGCAAGAATGAATAACCAAGGGAAAAAACAAGCCATAGAGTTAACAAATGGTAATCAATTCCCTTAATCATTTAGCTCAGTCACCTGACATCATGGATTAAATACAAAAATAGCTTCTCTGGGATGAACTGCCTGATAGCAAGCTTGCTGAAATATTCTAATGGAGAAAGAATGTAAAAAGAGTTAGAGAGGGATCAGCCTTACACAGATCAAAGCCATAGCTTTGGAGAAGCTACTAGAAATCCTGATAGTTCTCTGACACCTCATTTGACTTTTAATATAGATGAAAAAACCTTTGGAATCACACATCCCCCTCCTTCAGTTGACCTTGAAACTTCCCCTCAGACTGGGGTTTAGCACTCTTCTCTCTCTGTTGCTTTTAAACAGCATATTCAAAATATTGTATCTTACAGTGATCTGCAGAGTTCAGTCTTGGTGTTGTGGTGGTTTACAGGGCTGGAGAGGTGTCTGATCAGCTCTGTATACATTCTCAAATGCTTGCTTCCAAAGACTAATTTCCCCCTTTTGCACAAATAAAACCATCACTCCTTCTTACCACCTTGTTTTTCTTCTCTGCATCAGAGGCAACAGGCAGAAGCACTCCTTTGAGTTTAGTCTAAAGGCACTAGGACCATTATTCCATCTCAGAGCTTAAAGACAGCATTTTCCCTACTAACTCTTGCCTTAGAAACACCTAAAAACCAAATATCTTGATAAAGAGACTCACAGAATATCCTTTGATTTGAAGTCATCCTTCTGATCCTGGACAGTTAATGATAAAGATGTTCCTTTGTCCTATAAAAAGCATATTAACCAAAAGAAAGCCCACAGACTTTTGAGAAACTGAAGAACTACACTCTTTGCTCCCATAGTTCTTCCTTCCTGTTCTCTCTCCTTCTTCCCATCCATCATTAACCATAACACCACTTTAAAACTATGAAAGCTGTTTTTACAGTGTTGAGAGATGAGAGCTTTTAACTGAATATTATCCTATCTAGAGAAGTATGCCACTATTTTGCTGGTTGGAATATGCACTGCAATTGGTTTCATGGATCTATTTGTCTCCAGCATCTGGAGATTTTAACTGAAGTGCTAATGAGTGTATAACAGAAGCATATAATTTAAGTACTAACCACAGGCTTTGGCTCTGCTACAGCATACACTAAACAACACACACGGAATATAGGTCAGAGAAGCAGATATTATATTACTTCTGAGTGCAAAAATAATGTATTTGATTTTAGTGAGTATTGCATATGCAAATCATTAAAGTGGACTCTGAGGAGTTCTGTTTCCATACAGATCAGCAGTACTTCTTACTCTAAAGAATGCAAATACAGAAAAAGAGTTACAGACTGGTTTTGATGTGAATCATTTTGGATTTGCTTACCTGATGTAGCAGTAAACAGTATTCTAATAATCTATGCATAAACTGAAAACTTGGTCCTAGAGGGTTCACAATAAACAGTGCTGATATGCAGGTCCCCAATTAAATGTGGAGTTTACCTTTTCAACTCATGTGCATCTGTCTAATAAGCTGAATTTCTGGAAGGTTTAATGTGGTTCATTAAACACGGCAGGAAACCCACAAACAAGAAATAAATGTCTTAGCAACCTCCTCAATAACATTTTAGTGTGGTTATAGGCAAAGTATCAACATAACTCAGTGAACAGTGAAATATTTTGTGGCTGAGATTGCAAACACAGAAAACCATAGAATCACAGAACGGTTTGGGTTGAAAGTAACCACTAAAGATCATCTATCCCAACTCCCTTGCCATGGGCAGGTATATCTCCCATTACATCAGTCTGCTCAAAGGCTCGTCCAACTTGATCATGGACACTACCAATGGTGAGGCATCCACCATTTCTCTGGGCAACCACTCCCTATAAAAAATTTCTTCCTTATGTTCAATCTAAACCTATCCTCTATCAGTTTAAACCCATTACCCCTTATTCTATCATTACAGATCTCAGTTAAAAAAACTCTCTTTCTTTGCCATAAACCCAGTTTATAAATTGAAAAGCTGTAATTAGGTCTCCCAGAAGCCTTCTCTTCTGCAGATTGAACAATCCCAAGTCACTCAGTCTTCACAGAGGAGGTGTATCAGCCTTCTGACCACTTCTGTGATCATTCTCTGGACCCACTTGAACAGGTCCATGGCCTTCCTGTGCTGGAAACCCAGAGTTGGACACAGCACTGCAGGTGGGGTCTCAGCAGAGTAGAGGGGCAGAATCCTCTCCCTCGACCTATTGCCAGTGGGGCTTTGGCTGCAGCCCAGAATATGGTTGGTTTTCTGGACTGTGAGCACAAATTGATGGGTCATGTCCAATTTTTCATGCACCAGTATCCTCAAATCCTTCACACAGGACTGCTCTCTGTCCATTCTTTCTCCAGTCTGTAATGATACTAGGATTGCTCTAAACCAGGTGCAGGAGCTTGCTCTTGACTCTGTTGAACTTGATGAGGTTTATGATACAAAATAACACTGGAACACTGGAACACCAGTACCCATTTGAGAAGTCTGGTATTGAAGAAACAACAACAAATTATCAGAGTTCCAAAATACCAGCTACAGCCTGGTTAAGGTCTGTGTCCCTGTTATGCAGCACAATTATGCAGTATTATATATTCTGTTACCAATGAAGTGATTAGGAAAGGTGGGAATAAAACTTCTTTTAAGGAGGATGTAAATGGGCACTGAATAACTTTTTCCACTATGCACTTCAGAAAAGGGAGAGTAATATTCTGTAGTGTGACCATTAGACATAAGTGGAAGGTTTCCACTTATGGCCAAATGCCTGCTAAAGATTGTTCTTTCACTGTAAAATACTGTAGGAATTCATAGGAGTCTAAGTTCATGAAGAAAGAGAAAAGCAGGGTCATTCAGAGGAAAGCAAGGGAAAAGAAATATCATCTATGTTCTGATGGATGATACAAAGTGAAGTGTTAAAAGGATTCAGTGAGAGATTCAGTGCGAGGAGAAAATTTGTTGAAGGTGTCTAAAAAGATGTAAGAAAGGTGCTGGTTCTAGAATTACATTAGAGCATCCCTTTTCCTGTCAGTGCACTTCTTAGATTCTAATGATAATTAATGTCACCTCCAGGTCACAGAGCTCTGTGACAGATTTCCATTTCCAAGCCCCAATGGGGAAGATCAGTGCTATTAATCTATTCACTGTGAAAAACTACAGAGAGATAGTAATAGCAAACACACTCACAGATTTATTTTTTATCCAATTCTGGTATATCCCCACTGAGTGATCGTGTTATTTAATCTGGGATTAATATGCATTTATTGATCAAAACGAAAAACAATGTCTCTGTTGAATTTTAAATAATATTATGTGAGCAATAGTCATTACTTGTAGATGATAGGAACAGGCTCATAGAGGCCATCTTGTCTTCCACCTCCCTGTTTACCCTTCTATCTTTATTTCTGTAGTACTCACAGCTGTAGTATCCATACACAACAGACAGCCAGACAACTGGTCCTGCTATTTTGACTTTTCTAAACTCTTTTCTATCAGAAGTTTTGTAATATAACAAGAAAAGGCTGATGGGTCATATTAACACCTTGTATTTTTAATGTTAACCTGAGCCAAACACCCCTTCCTACCCTCAGTTCCTGGCTCTGGGTATTACAGCAATATCTGGAGTGCTTAGACAGGACTGGGGCAGACTTTAATGTGCTGCACAACTGCAGAAATGAGTGGACAAAGATAGCCTGTATGAAGAGTCTCATTGTGTTAAGATGAAAGAAATTATGTCTTGTTTCTGCTTTACAGGTAGCTTTATGAAATGTAGAGACATTTAAAACTTCTGCACTCGCATCACACTTGAGAGAAAATAATTCATCTTAGACCTCTTTGTTCTAGCCAGCACTTCAATAAAATTTCACGTCTTTCATCACTGGCTGTCTTGATGTCTTACTCCATCCTAGATTTTTCCAATAGGACTTTTATCTTGAGATGGTCATTGGGAAAATACACACTCCTGCACAATTACTGGAAAATTATTGTGTGCTTCAGCCTCCAACAGAAAAAATATAGAGATTTCTCACTGAGTTTACCTCAAAGTAATCAATAAGTTTAAATGAAGGGAATATTTTTCCTCATGGAACACAGGCAGAGTCAATAAAAAGAACTCTGAGGTTAGTCCCCTGCTTTCACTGACCCTCATTTACAGGATCCCAGGAAGTTTCAGCTTAGAAGAGACCTCAGGAAAACATCTAGTCAACCTCTTGCCCAAAGCATGGTCAGCTGTGAGGACAGACCAAGTTTTCAGAACTTTGCCCACTCTAATCTTGAAAACCTCCAAGAGTGCCCAAGAGCATGACTTCACTGGGCAACCTGTTCTGATATTTGATGGTCCTTATGATGAAAAGCTTTTTGCTTATATCCAGTGTGAACTTTTTTTTTCCCCCCATTTTTCCTTCTGAACACAGGATCCTTTAAAAGGTGCCAAGTGTAAGGTGGCATGGAAACAGCCTAGGGAAAAGCTTAAAGAGTGTTATTCAACATCTGTCATGAAAATACTGATAAATGCTGAAAGAAAAAGCACACAATTAGTGGCATCTAGAGTCCAATGTAGGAAATAAGAATCAAGAGTTGGAAATGTTGAAACATCTTAGATGAACATCAAGCGAGAATAAAGACAAAAAAAGGCACACGAACAAGGTACATTTAACTAAGGTAATCAAAAGTTGTTTCCCTCTGCAAATGATACAAAAAAAAATCTGAAAAATAATATCAGAGAGACTTCCAGCTCTTTAAGCAAACTCTGATAGAACTAGCCCTGATATTTCTTTGAGACACTCTAAGACAATACAAATTGGTCAAATACTGCATCAGAGTCGGTATCCATCAGCCTCCAAAGCTGAGATTGTTGTAGTTTGCCCTTTAACAAGGAATAAATCAAGTCTAATTGGATGGAAGTGACTGGATGGTTTAGTTTACCACTGCACTGTTGGTGCTCTGCCTGAGAATTTAAAAGCCAGTTTGGGATCTCAGAGTGAAAAACAGAAAGACAATTAGGAGGAGATTTGGACTAAAGACACAGCTTCTTCTCTCTTCCACCTGTCACAAAACTTTTCTTACTAAGTGTTTATTCCCAGGAGTTTAATTTTCCCTTGGCAGTGAGTGAATTATTTATTTAGAAGACAATATTCTTTATAAGTTTAAAATCATACTCTATTTCTGTACAATTTTTGAGGCTTTGTTTGTGTATGTGTATGTGTGTGTGGAGAATAGTTTAGCAAATTCAAATTAATGGACATAACATGGGAAAATTATATTTCATCCTATAGCAAGGAAGCAAAACATTCTTTCTCATCTAAACAGTATTTCTGAGGTGAAAAGATGGGACCAGTAGCTAAATTGCTAGTCAAGGGGTCAGGAAACATTTTTTTGTTTCTAACCTCTGTTGCTGTTTATTTTTCATATAAACTTTGGTGGCTCATATAGGGGTGATTTCTTTTTGGTTGGTTGATTTTTTTTGTTTTTTTTCTTTTGGTTTGGCTTGGTTTGGTTTTTTTTTTTTTTTGGTTTAAGTTATTTAGGTACCTGGTACGTACTAAACTAGTTAAAAAGGAGCTTTCTATAAAAATGCCTTGACTGAATGCAAACAGAAATGTTCCAGTCAACAATTTCTGCAAAAATTTCCACACTTTAAAAAAAGAAGGCTTTCTACAATTATTTTCCTGTTAGAAATAAATTATATTGTAATTTTGTCTTTCTCTAATTTCAAAGAAGGAGCCTCCACATGGAGAGCACTTTGTATGGACATGTAACTTTGGTACTGGCCACATTTCTGATCTGATTAGCTCAGTGCTTTCTGATGACTCTGGATTGTTTACATTGAATTTCAACTGCCTCCCACACAACCATATAGTTCTTGATTTTCTGCTATTTGCTATTTTTTTTTCAATTTTTTCCATGGCTTACTCTTCATTATTAAGAATCACAAGGTTTGAGTTGAGATTGACTATTTGCTCTGTGTCCCCAGTGATGACAATTATCACCTCTTTGCCGATTCCCATCTGGCAGGATTGAAATATGCGTGGACAAAAAAAATAGTTTGGTGGAAGCTCATTTGAATAATTTTGTGAGAGTCCAGACATTTTTTAACCACTCTGCTGCGGTATCATCCAAATTAAACACACTCTGTGATACAGATTTTAATAGGAATCAGAAGACAAAAAAGCTGGCTGGCACATGGCTGAACTCTGGAGAAACAGTGTCCTGAAAATGTGTTGTCTTAGGATTGGACATGTTTAAAGACAGTTTCACATCATATAAGGAACATACTATCTGTCAAGTAGACAGCTAAGCTCTGGTGTTGAGTAGGAAAGAAAGTTGTCCAAACCCTAATGGTAGTAAAACAGGGTCCCCAGGGAAGTGGTCATGGACCAAAATCTACCAGAGTCCAAGAAGTGTTTGGACAATGCTTTTGGACACATGTGGGGGGATTCTTGGGATTGTCCTGTGGAGGACCAGCACTTAAAGTCAATGATCCTTGTGAGTCCTTTCCAACTCAGAGTATCCTATGATTTTATAGAAACCAGATGGAGGACCCATGACTGAATGGTGATTCAACACAGCAGAAAAAAAATGGAACATCAGAGTGTCTGTGCAACAGGGTGGTTGGCAGGATCACTTGGGCAGATTATTAATGTCTTAACACAAAGCGAATGACAAGACCTGTTGAACTTGAACCCTGATAAAAGGCCAGACTCTATCACTGTACAGATAGCTGGTATCTGTAAAGCAGATATGTAAACAAGTCCTTAAGCCTCCTGTAACAAATTACTCTCTTGAAATGCTATATGCATTTAACTAAACAACTTAATTCACAGACAAAATTATTTTATAATTACTGCCTCCTTCACAGGAGAAGCCCCGCTAGCAGGAAACAAAAATGCTGTATTAAATAATGTTATGCTACAATGAAACTGCAAAGGCTGAGGTCACTGTGGTTATCTGAATTTAAAAATGGCCTGGTTACTGCTGAAGGATGCAAGAGATCAGAGTAAATAGGGCTAATCAAGAATTGTTTAAATAAACACCTCCACTTCATAAAATTTGATTCAGTGTAGTCAAAATAACACAATATACCGATGAAAATATTACTCAAGATTACCCCCCACTTCTTCTTTATGAAATATGTGAATATTGATTGTCATAGATACTTGACATTTTATTCCTATCCATAAAACTCCTTCTCCTATGTACACAATATCCTGAGAAAAGTGAGAGAATATGAGTTGGCAAAACTCCACCTCAAAATCATCTGGAGCTGATAAATAAGTTGTAAGGTTATTAGCATGCAACCTTCTAGTTGCAAAACATACACCAACAAATGTGTGCATCAACAGCCATATAACTGCTCTTACACAGGAATAGTTATCTCAGTGTTACTAGTACTAGTGCAATATAAATTTTAAAAGCCTTTATTTCTGCTTTCTGGTAATTAGGAATGCTGTATGACTTGCTGTATGAGTGATAATTAAAAGTAGGTTTTCTATATCTGGCATTTTTTTAATAAAGAACACTGCTTTGCCTCTCTCTTTTTTCAAGATAGAGGTCTGACAGACCGAGGGAACTTACTGACTTCCCCCTCACCCTCAGTCAAGAGACTGGCACACCTTTTCTTCTTTCTTCTCCAAAATCTGCAAAATAACTTCCTTGAGCAACACCACTTAGCTTCTACTTAACTGAAAAATAGTAAATATCTGCAAGTTATTTTCTCTTACACCTCCGTATATGAATCCTGATGTTTCCCTAGAAATGTTGAAGGCCAAGTTGGATGGGACCCTGAGAAATCTGGTCTAGAGGAAGGTGTCCCTGCCTGTGGCAGGGGTGTTGGAAGTGGATGGTCTTTAAGGTCCCTTTCAACCCAAACCATTCTGTGACTCTGTGATGAACTGAAATGTTGTTACACCTACGTGGACAGCACCACATTGTCTCTTACAGATTTCAAAGTCTTGACTCTTCCCATACTCTTGCTTACATTATTGCTTCTGGAAAAAGAAATCTAATGGCCTTCTATCTGTCACACTAAACTCTATTATTTTTGACTTTGATAAAATCAAAACAAAGGCTGAATCCAGTTTTCAGTATCTTGTATATCTTCCCTTGTATCTGTCTATCTGATGTATGCAATATATGAGCTGAATTTCAGCAATGCAGCAATTCTGGTTTTTGTTCTTCTTCTTATTGTTTGTTTACACTGATGTCTCTAGATCCGCTGTGATTAGTTCTCGCTTTTTTTTTCATTTTATTTTTAATTTGGCATCTATCAATTTAATATTTACAGTCAGTAAGATGAATATCTTTCAATTTTTTAATCTAGTTCAGATATAGCCAATTTATCTTGTTCAATCAATTCAATCAATTCATCTAAATCTGATATTGTTCATTTTAATATTTTGGAAAACATAGGCCTATATGTCTCAGTGATCTGTCCTTTTCCAGAGCTCTCCTCAGGTCTGCTACATTGATTATATCAATTTAATTGTCTTTTTTTATTTCAACATTTAAAGCTATGCTTTCTCTTCTGCTCTCACATTCTGCCTGCCAAAGTCCCTACTTCACTCTGTTCCACTTTATTCTGGAACCACCAATTTCTCTGCCACTTTGCTGGGTGACACTTGACAGGATTGCACATCTTGTGGTCTCTATTTCAGGTCATGGAAGGCCTGTGCCACGTTAAAAAAGAACTAGAAAGAAGTTGCATGGACACAGCAAAAGAACTAATGTAAACCTCTCAAAAACTTAATCCAGATATGGCTGTGGTCTATCTTGGGATTCTGGCAGTGTCTGAGCTACAGCATCTGATGGCTGGAAAGCATCTATGGGGTCTAACTCCCCAGAGTAAGTTCAAACCTATTTTGGGTCAATATTTTTTTCTGGCTGTGTGACTTGGATGCAAAGCTATGGGTGTATGGGACAGCAAAGAGGCCAGATTGCTGCAGGCTGCTCATGTGTGAGCTGCAGGTAGAGCAGTAAGGGACTGTGAAAAAAAGGCAGGAGTATGCACTGGGTGCTTAGTGCATGAGGTTTGACAGGTCTGAAGTGTGGGATCTGACACTGAGAAGCTCGTGTATCCCACTGCACAGCTCAGGAGAAGGAAGGGGTTGGGTGCCACACAGGATCAGACTCTCTCTGAGTGATGGAGAAAAGTGCAGGGTTGCGCATGACTGACAGCAAAGGTTTTTTCTGACACTGGAACACTCCTCGGAGGTCTGCTGTCTAGGGAGTGACCTCCTATCAAGCCTCAGATCTCAAAAGATAAGCAGACAGAGGATTAAAAAGTGCCCAAAAAAGTCAGAAGCTAGGCAGGTTGTGAAGGACTCCTGCAGGGTTATACAGTAAGGTACACTGCGTCTATAATTAGCTTGATGGGTGAAATGAACAGGTCACAGAATTACAACAGATCAGACATGTAGAGGAAGGTTATACCTTGGGAAAAACTGTACGTGACTTGCTCTTAGAATGTTTTTCTTTGCATTAAAGGGAGAGATCTCTTGAGGAAGTAAAATAGTTTAGAATAGACTATGCACAAGGAGTCAAAATACAACATGATCACAGTGCAAGCTTCTCCAAAGTGGAGAGAATTAGAGCGATGAAATGTTATATGCATTTAATAATGATTTGGGTGCAATGACTAAATCCATCAAAATCCACTTTATTTCTTTCCAATAACATGCAAGCTAATCTATATTTCCTAGAGCTAGGATATGTCATTGCTCTATATTTAAGACATTTTATGATTTTCACTCTGAATATGTTCTGTTTAGCAATAGATGATCCTTTCTTTCCTTGTTTTGTTTTGTGCTTTCCTTTTTTTTTTTTTTCCCCACTGAGATGCTCTTTTGATTCCTTTTAAGTGCCAACATGAACCATAGAAACATAGAGGGGCTTGGCTTGAAAGGGGCCTTAAAGATCACCTAGTTCATCCTCCTGCCATGGGCAGGATCACCTTCCACTAGACCAGGTTGCTCAAAGCCCCATCCACCCTGGCCTTGGAAAATTTCAGGTGTGGGGCATCCAAAACTCCTCTGGACAATCTGTTCCTATGTCTCATCACCCCCACTGGAAAGAATATCTTCCTATTATCTAACAAACATGGGTCTCATCTCTTTAAATATCACTGCTTAGACTATTATTAGATACATTCACCTATAACATAAAATTAGATGTCCTGGCATGAGTGTGGTCACAGTTCTCATTATAATATAACTGAAAGGAGGGAAATTAGATGCTTTTGTTTCAAAAATATCAGTGGAAAATTACAGTTTAACACTGGTTGTGTGAAGACCTGCACACAAGGTAAGCAGTGTTAAGTACATGCAGTTGAGAATGCAGCATTCTGCTAGCAGTGTTAAAATTCTTTTAAACTAAATATGTGGTCAGCTGTATCAAGAACTGCTATTGTTACACAAGGATCTTCTTTAGAATCATAGAATCATTGAGGTTGGACAAAACCTCTAAGGTAATCGAGCCATTAACATAACATACAGCCATTAACATAACAGCGTCATGTTCACGACTAAACCATGTCCCCAGGTGTCACAACCCATACCTTTAGAACAGTTCCAGGGATGGTGATTCCACCCTTTACCTGCACAGCTTATTCCAGAGTGTCCAGATTCATCTGTAGATCCTTCATATCCTCAAGCAGATCAACACTCCTGCCCAAAAGAAATTGGGAAGGGAAGGAATTTGGAAGCTGGGCATATCAGTGGTGGGTGGTCACCTCTGCAGGCAGCACTATTGCCTAGATAATACTTGGAGAAGACAACAGAAATTTAGGAAGTGGAGAGGGTGCTCTGCACACCTGGGGTCTGACTCAGCTGCTCATGTATGGGCACCTTGTGCTCTCTGAGATAGTTTGGGGTACAGGAGACTTTCACACGGGGTCAAGAGCAGGACCCATGGGGGATGTGTGATCTTTGGAGGTTATGCAGGGTGTGCAAGCATCTGAAATGACACAAGGCATTTAAATGTCAGCATATGACCTGAACCCCTTGAGTTTTCTGAATCCTTATTTCTGTGGCAGTTCCATAGTTCAGACTGCCATAGTCCTTGTCCCCTTCCCAAGGAACATGCTTCAGGCTCAGTCTCCCATTCATTTCCCTCTCTAGTTCCTTGTTCTAGTTGAACTCTCTGAATAACATCAGCACATTAATCTTACAGAAAGATACTATTTTAATTTTTTTTCTTCTGGACTATAAAACCATAAGACCTTTACAGAAAGTCTTGTAAGGAAAAAGGTGAAAATGTAGAACTGGCAGGGGAAATGCAATCACCAGCAGTGAGGCTGCTGTGGAAACACAGCCTACAGCTAACAAAAGACAAATCCTACCAGTACATATTTAATGAAATTTTGGTAAAAAGCAGGCAAATCTGCTGTTAGAAACATAATTCTTGTTGGTCAACATTGCAGCTAAGAATCTGTTACTTAATTCTTTACATTGCTTGTCACTCTGTCTGTGCAAGAGTTAGCATATTTTTGATGTGGTCAACACCACAGGTCTAAGCTTCATCCAAATTAAAGTGTTTAGCTTAGAAGAGAGCTCAAAGGAGAATATGGAGACTCAGCCCCATAACTGAAGCACCTGTATTTACCTATATTTATTGTATGAATAATTTCTATAGTGACAGTTTAGAGTTGTAATGTGACACGGAAACTCTTGCCGTATTAACATCAAGTACCCACTTGTGCAGAAACAAATAAGAGGAAAAGTTTTAGCTGCTTTTTTTTTTCGTAATCAAAAAGTACCTTTTTTCTCGTCAGCAAAATGTGCAATAATCTGACACTTCAGGATAGATTGTACAAATAATCAAACCCTCCCAAATCAGAATTTATTTGGACAGCCACACCATACCCTCAATTTGGGATTCTTTTTTTTTTTTTCTTTATTTCTTTACATAATGGTATATTTTGCCAACGCCATTATTTGAAATAGATCCCACTCAATTGATTTGTAAATCACAATGTGTTTATATGTTCACTTTTTGCTTTGAAATGGTACAATCACACAGTCTATACTTCTTTCTGAAAGGGAAGTGATGCTTTGAGATATTTGGGACATATTGCTTTTAGTCAGTTCCCCAGTAACACAAGATGTTAAAGCTAGCTACCATATTCTGGGAATTGAGTAGATCAAACAAAACAAAGCGCTTAAGATCTATTCATATATACCCAGTCATTCCCTAAAAAGGAAGCTGAATGCTAATTTTCTTAGTACATAACATGCACTTTATCCTCACTAGCAACCTTGAGATCAAGAAGAGATATGCTTATTCTGACAGAAGATTAAAATTGTGTTTTTATGACACAGTAGAAAAAGCTTCATTCTTTCAGAAATGCGAGATCCAGAGCAACTGTCTATGAGAAGAAACACAAAGAGGCAGCTCAAATATTTTAGATTTCAGAAAGATCTGATTTTTCCACAACTTGAAATCCCAAGATCCTGAATATGAGATACTACCAGAAGGCTATTTTGTCTTAATGTTCTCTTGTAGTTATCAAAATCATGAATGTGAATGACTCTGAGCAAATAGTGCCACATGGAACAGAACTACAGCTGGATGCTGGGTCAAAAACTTGGGAGAGTGTTTGGCTCCCTCACCAAAAGCCTGGAGTCAGAGAGTGACGTCAGGAATGAGGGTGGACATATGGGGATACCTAGTGGACACTTGCACCTTCTACCCCCGTGTGGTCACTTTCATGAGCACTTTGGTTGGAGAGCAGTTTACCTCAAGGGAAATGAGGATAGACTCATTTACATCAGGTTTATAATGTCAGAGGCAAGAAGAAAATACTCAACGCTCTGAACATCCTGGGTATTTGTATACTGATGTTAGTATGAAGATAAACAAAAAGATTTGAAGGTTCTAATACATAAAAAAAGCTGCAAATTATTTAGTGGAGCAGAGCTTTGAGGCAATTACTTATAACTGCACTGTGAACAGGAAATGACTGAGTATCATTCAGAAAGAAAATTTAACAAATAATAAAAAGGGTAAAAGGAAAATAGTAAGTGACACAGCCCTGTGCAGCAAGATTTTCTGTCATTAGTAGTGCTTGATAACTTCTAGCTATACTTCTGGAAAAAATGAATTGAAAAGAGCTGACTGAAGGAGGCTTGACATTTCTTTGAAGAAAGACAAAGCAGGTACATAAGCAAACAATTCCGTTGCCCAAAAAGGGCACCATTTTAATGAAACAACAAAGTGGTTAGAGCTTGGACTCAGATACAAAAAGAAACAAGAAATAGAAATTGAGATTAATAAAAATGAACCTAAATATAAAAAAAAGTATTAATATAACATGGACATGTAGACAGAGAGTTAGAAAGACCAAAAAGCAATATAGAGTTCAATGTGTGAGACATCAAGGGCAACAAGAAATCACTCTTTGAGCATCATGTGAAACATCACGGAAAATCTTGATCTGATACTCAAGTTCTTGTTGTTCTTAAGTTCCCCTGTAAAAGGTCAATGACTAGCAGATGTCTGGAAATACTGCTGTAGTGATAAAAGGGTAAGATTTCTGAGCTTTCTGCTTTGAATAAGAAAAAGAGAGAAATGAAAAAGAAATTGCAAAGACTTGATAAATTCCCAGTTAAAATGATCTCACATTTTTAGTAACTATCTACCTTAAAAATTAAAAGACCAAACCAGTAGCAACGATCAAAACCAAATTATAATATTGCATCAAACCACTGCAATTTTCTTCCAAGACACAATATCTAGGCCTTCTGGATTAAGATGGCAAAAGTAAATAGTGAAAAACAAACCTTAATTTTGGAAAGGTTTGTTTCATACTATCAGAAGATTCTAACAAGGAATGGAAATATGAAAACATGTAATCACCAGCACATGAGTCTGATAACGATTCACATGAAGAAGTTATCAATTTCAAAAGAGAAAGAATATAATTGTGGAGTCTTGAAGAAATCTACCATGTAACTGGTCAATGCATTCACTAACTTTGTAAACAATTAAAAAAAAAGTTTATTTTTTCAGCTTGCTGATCATATGAACCTGAGGGAGGAAACAGATACACTAAATGAAATGAGTGGAACTGGAAGTAAACTTGAAAATTGGTAGAACAGTCTTGCAAAAAGAAACAATTGAATGAAATTAAGTGAGCAGAGACAGTGTGAGGTGTTAAAATTAAAAAAAAAAAAAAGGTCAACTACCAGTTACAGGATGAGATAGGGCTGAAGCAGGTCTATAGAAAGGCTATCCAAGAGTTAGAGAAAAATGTGTGTCAAACATGACCCAAAAAAGTTTTATGGTGAAAATATTAAGGTTTATTTTCTATAGCAGAAACCCCCAAAGCCTCTAAAAGATGTGAATTCATTCATTTTCTTTCAGGTCTAGTATTGGGTAAGGGATGATGGAACTTCAGGTTTTGGATGTAGTAGTGTGCAGTTATTAAATATTAACCAAGAGAACTGTGATGAGAATAAGCAAGATGGAAAGCAAGATGACTGAACAGCTTCTTCGGTTACTGAAATTAAGATTGTCTGATGCTCCACTGACTGCAGTGGACTCTTAGATACCTTGTACAACAGAAGACGTGCCTGCACTATGGACACCCAAATACAAGCATGTGAAGTTTTTATGTGAACAGTAGCACAGCAAAAATCCTTCCAATACAGGACTGGGATTGATTGCCTGGAAACTGTGAGGACCTCCAGTGATGGAGGTCCTTAAACAGGATGGGAAAAGCCTGTGTCGGGAATGAAGCTGGTGTGTAATTAATCATGCTTCAGGGCAAAGAGGAGAAATAAATGGCTTTTAACCTTCTGAGAAACCAGAACTCAGAGCCTGAAGCTATTCATGCACTTAGATACCTACATCAAATGTTCCTGTACTTCAGCACAGACAGTCTCTGAATTAAAACCAGATATAATCCTGGGATCTCTGAATGACTCCATTCTTGGACCTCCTCTCTTCCATTGACCAAATGAAGGGAGCACTGGGAAATCACCCAGTTGGAATGTTCAGCAGGAAAAGCCAGTGCCTAAAAGTAGTTGGATTGAATGGCACCTAATCTCCCTATCATTTTCTTCTCAGCAATATTAACACTTCCACGGGTGTATGTATGGAAGGGGGTGACTGCTTCCACCCTGATTTAGAGCTCTGCATCATTTTGTTGTCTGGTGTCCAAATCTGTTACAAGGACCCAGTCTGGCTCTTGATAATTATGCAAATAGTCTTTTATTTCTCCTCAAAAGTTAACAATCTGCTAAAAGAGAGCTCTTGAAGTAGGACTTCCAGCTACTGCTTCTTTCCACAATGTTAATTGTAAAATGCATTAAAAACCACTCTGCATCCAAATTTTTATCCCTGCAGAATGGACTCACCATGCCACTAATTTCATGGGTGTTTTGAAGCAAAGTATGAAGTAATATTCCTGGAAGGAATAAACCCATGAAAATCAATTTAGTGTGAGTGCTCTCTCTCTATCAGTGCCACTGACACCAAATATTTTTTTTTGTATGTGTGTGTATATATATATATATATATATATGTATATTTGGAGAGGCAGTTCTATCACTTGAGCCAAATGAGATTTCCAGTAAAGCTGCATCATAACCAGCTCAAATGGTCCTACCAGTGGCACAAGAAACTGGAAAGCTACCCTTTTAAAGAAATGTTCACATCAGTTAATACCTAGTGTATGTGCCTTGCATCATTCCAGCATGAACTTATCAAGTGAGGTGGAGTAAGACTCACCAGTAGATCTCTTAACTACCAAAGTGAAAATATCTGGGCACCCTGGTGGCCTAGAGACAGCATTTAGTACATTGACCCAATGAAAAGAAAATGTGTGAAGAGTGCAAGTAGTTGAAAGGCTCATATCTTCCTTTTCACACTGTTTAGCATTTCATAACTCCTACAAATGCAGAACAGATGGCAATCAAGGTGCAGCTGATAACATTGGATTTGATCAGTACAGGATTGATAGTTTTCTTTAGCCTTCACTACTTTGTCTTGTATGAATGTTTTTTAAATCAACAGCATAATTTCTATCACTCATTTTTCATAGGTAAATCTGGATTTAGTCATTGATGAATTTTAGCAATTATGGGTTACAGACCAAATTTTCTGCAGAGTGATCCTTTAATTATTTTTCATAAAATGAAAGCTCTGGTAAGAGTGGCTGAGCTCATAAGAAGGTTTTTAGAAAATAGCTTTCTCTAGAAAGGAAGGGAGTTAGCTTGGGTTTGGGAGAGGTAAAATCTTCCCCAAAGTTTTATTTCCTAAATTGATTTTTGCTAATGTACCTGAACAGAATGTGATGGACTTTCAACAGAACTTGTGCTAACCCTTAGAGCAACTTGTTTAGCTGTGTTTTCAGAAGCATGTCCTCAAAACTGTTCTCGTGATCTCTTGGTTTGGAGGTCTTGTTCTGCTTTTATAAATAAGTGTGTATAATTTTGGTCAAAGTCCATCCTACTTTTGTCACCTTTAAATTTTAATGGCATCAGGAAGACAGACACAAAATTAATGATACATAAAACGATGAAGGGACCTTAGTTCTCTTGCATAGCCACAAAGTGTCACCCTTTTCCCATGCATTGTCTACTTTTATTGCTTTTATATAGCTCAGGAGAAAAAATGTCTCCTTTAAAGGAGACAGTTCCAAAATGCAAGGACAGAATCAGGGCTTCAAGTTCTGTCTGCAAAGTGATAAATGTCCATGCAGGTCTCTGATGAGTGCAATGGAGATTAAAAAAAAATAGTTCAGATACAGAGACAATATCTGGTATTTTCAATCATACATTGTTGATATTAAGTGCCTTTGAAGATTATAACACGGTTAAAGCCCACATTTAGTCTGTTTACAGGGAAGCTTATTTATCTGTATATAATCAATACTGCACTTTCTATAGATCTATATCTTTTGATCAACTAATGCTATTTTCTAAGAATATAAAGCTGTTTCTGGGGGTGGGAGGCTTTATTGTTGTTGCTGTTCTGGATATTTTTCTCAAGAAAACTCTAGAAACACAATAACTATTTGAGAACTCCAGCTCTATGATAAATTGGGTTGAAAGCAACTTACATTTTGTGAAGTGATATTTTAAAATAGAGAAATAGAGGAATACGCTAAGATCCAGGAACTTGATTTCTGTGGGAGAGGAAGCATGTGAAAAATATGTCATACTGCAGATTAAAAAAACACAGTTTAATTTATGGCTCTTGGTAATAAATATTTTATAATAGCAAAAGGAAATGGAATTTTGCAGGTTTTAGCAAAAAGTAAGCCTTGTTGAATTTGTAAAGTGTGCTACAATGTTAATGTGAGGGAGATGCCAAAAAAATCAGTTTATCATCTATTTAGAACAGAGCAAACAGGAGGTGTGGGAGAATGTCACCTGGTAAAAACCAGCAGTATTGGTATGTGAGTCCTAATTTCTGTGTAGGCATTGAACTCAGGTCTTCAGATAAGTTCCTAATTCTGGCAGTGTGTAGGCATCAGACATGTTCTTCCTAAAGGAAGTTTTGATTATCTGTTTATTAATCCACCCATTCCCTATGACTATTCCTGTTACTCTCATTCTGAGAGACCAAAATCTCTCCCTGGTTGCAGACTAAACTTCAATTCCTGATACCAGCTTCTAAAATTTCTCTGGACTTTGAGCACATGAAAGTTCAAACCCCATAAATTAGAAGCAGAACTACTCATGGCAAGTGAGCAAGAAAAGCAAAGCAGAAAACAAAGTGGCAGTTTTCTGGTTCACTACCTATTTTTTCTCCTATCCTGATCCAAGATCAAGTTCTCTGTAGGAACAATTTGCTAAGAGTCCTTGGACAAAGTCCTAGTATGTATTTGTTTTCAATCATCCACTTTAGAAACTACCCTTACCTTGCACTGGCTTGTCCTTGTCATTTCAGCTCAAGTTCTGTCATTTGCCTTAATGTCTTTGGAAGGAGTACAATGCTTTGATTGAAAATGTCATTTTTATAGAGGGGATGAACTAAATGAACATGGGGGAGGATTCATTATACTGAGAAGAGCAGGCAGAAGACCTTGACTGTATTTTCTCCTCCCTTCCCATTTTAGGGAGGTTAAAAGGTAGGGAGAACTTCAGTATAGAGAGATGGAGCAGACCTGCATAAACCTTTTGCTGCCTACACTCAGCTGCAGAGTTGGTTATGAATTCTTAAAAAAGCAAACGGCTCTGGGTTGATGGGGTCTAATTTTTATATGAATCTTAACTGCAGAAGAGGAGTTTTTTCCTGGAATACAGGTAGGTGTGGATGTGGGAGAATTGAACTTTTATTATTTTTTAAATGTCAGCTCATTCTAAAGGACAGAGTTATCATTCAGGAAACTATATTATAAATCCCCGTGAATCATACGCAAAAAGACAACAATCAACTTTTTAATCTCTTTCCCTCTCAAACCATCCTCTGATGCAGAAAGAGGGGGTTACAGCAGTGGACTAGTAGGAAATTATTCCACTGGATGCTCAGAAAAAGAACAAGACTTTGCATAGGTACAAAAAAGAAACTTCTAAGAAAGTTTAAATTCATAGTCACTGGAACCTCTTCCTTTCAAGTATGATTTTGCATATATAGTCATAAACATGTGGATGGGGCCCTGAACAACCTGGTCTAGTAGAAGGTGTCCCGGCAGGGGAGTCAGAACGAAATGATCTTTAAGGTTCCTCCCAATACAAACCATTCTATGTTTCTATGAAAATTCTGTCAGGTAGGACAGGATCCAACATCAAGTTACATGATTTCACTTTCCTGAAGGTTACAGGACTTTATTAAATTTTAATTAATTTAGATCTGTAGCAGAGTAAGTTTGAAATGGGTCAGAAATTAATTTCACATAATATATAGATGTTCCTGGAAAGCATGAAAGTCTCCAGATTTACTTGGTGAGCTCAGAAGAGTGAGGTTTCTCTCTTTAGATCTGTTACACTTACAATATTTACCATTTTTTTAAATTCTGTGTCTATCATTTATATGTTTTAATATTACACATAATAGCAGTAAAAAGAAAAAAACAAAACAAAACAAAATTAAAAAAAAAAACAAAAACAAAACAAAAAAAAAACTCCAAAACCCAAATGGGAACAGAGGTTTTATTTAAAATGTACATTTTGTAGAGATATTTCCAAACCCAGTATGGTAGCTTGGAACATGCTGTGACACAAAATTAGGGTCATTGCAAAGCTTTCTGTTCTCTCTTCCTTTCACAAGAGGAGTTTTGGCTCCTGCTTTCCCACTGTATGCACAGCAACCATCACAGATGGGTCAAGAAGTCAGAAGGTCTTACCACCTTTCAGCAAACTGCTAATTAATGGCATATTAGTGTTCTCAGTCAGGCAAGCAGAGAAAACATTGTGAGTAGTAAAACACTTGTGACTACGGTACATAAGAAGTCACTCACAAATGGCTAAGCAGAAGGTCAGCCTTTTGTAAAGGTTTAAAATAGGGTAAAAACTCAGAGCTCTGAATTCGCAGCAGGATACCCTCATCTTACAGCGACTCTGGCCTGGCATCTTTTATGTGCAAACAGCAAGCAGGAATTCTTAACTAAAACAAAACGCTACACTGCATGCGTAATGCCTCCCTTGGGGAGTTAAAAAGAGAGGACAAATTACGTGTGACAGATGTTAGCTACATCACTTAACACACTACTGAAAGGCATTCAGGGTATATCAGAAAGGTATAGTGTAGTGTGAGACACACCTGAACAAGCTCTGAATGAGAAACTTGACATACAAACCCTGGAAGAGCATGATACTATTATGGTTATCCTACTACGGGGTCCCAGAGGAGCTTATTCAGAGCTGACATATGCTTTCATTCAGGTCTCTGCACCGGGTCATGGAGAAAGGTTTTTGGGTAGTATGCATGTAGGCTATACTACATCTGCATGATCCTCATGTTCTCAGCCCCTGTTCTATACAAAAAGCAGATTCAGTGAGAGATTAAGGCATCTAAGGTGAGGTACCTACTTCTGTACCAGATGTGCAACTTTACTCAAAGGAGCTCTAATCAGTCACTGGAGTCTGATTAGTGGTTTAGACAAGTGTAGATGTTTATTTTAGGGGTGCTGGAATTGTGCTCTAGGCTTAACTAATTAGGCGTGTTATTCAGTTACCTAAACATAGTCCTGTGGTACCATCTGAACTGCTCTGAGACAACCTCCCAGCCCTACAGACGCTGCTTCAGAGTCACTTGGGTTTCCTGTAAACCCTCAGTCAAACCACCTGTCCCAAATGGATAAGGGAGTGAATCTTGCTCTCCACTGGTTATGACAGAAACTGAGATTCTTTGTTTACGCGTTGACATCTTCACACAGACATCTACATGTAAGGACCTCGAGGTAGAAACTAATCTTATCTCTTTTCTTCCTCTATAAAGCCAAGGCACAGACACAACGTTGCCCCATTGTTTCCTTACGCATCAGGTTTCCACCAGATAAAATGTGGGCCACACAATAGAAAAGGAGCCCTGCTGAGGGAGGAGGTGCCTGATTTACCTGACAGTGAGGGCCAGAATTAGTGGACACCAAAGCAGTTACACAGGATAGATGTTAAAAACCAAGCAAATCTTATGAGGAAAGAGTCTGAGCATGTTGCAATTCCATTTACCTCCATCAAATGGTCAAAAGAAGGAAGTGAACTTTTATAACATATATAGTCTGTATATGTATATAGTCTATATTATGACTATATAGTATTATATAGCCACATTATATGTATGCATTATTTTTTCTTAAATATTTCATGAAGGTTGATGCATAATTTACACACATTTGTGGTGTGTGCTTTGCCTGATTTTTTTACATTTTACCCAATTATGTCCTTATGTTTCAGATGTGCATACTCTACAAAGTGTTATTTTTGTGTTATTAATACAACCCTCACTTACTGAGCTAAATTCAGGAAAACATACTTCACATGCTTTTCTTATAGTAAGTAGAAAACATAGGAATTAAATTTGTTAATTTTCATTGTGACTGGTTGGAGAAGTAATATTGAATAACTTCATTACATTAGTTTAGTACAGGGGTCATCATTGTAATGTCTATGATTTTCATAAAGCCCACTTGGGTAACTTGAACCTGTTGTGCCTTTCTGTAGAAGCCTAGAAGATAAGGGAGCCAATGTCCGTGTCCCAAACACAGATAGATGGATAGATGTGGAGCTAGTCAAGGATTATTTGTAAGAACACACTGTGAGAAAGGACAGGATGTGGCTGGAACAGAGGCAATATGGAGGTAGGGCAGCACTTCTCCAAGACAAATATTCTTGTTCTTTTTCCTGGAGATAAACACAACACAGCACAGTGCAGGTGCAGGAAAGAGGCTGAGAAGTGGACGTGGATTTAAGGGGAGGATGAAGACTACCCAAGATCCCTGAAACCCTCTGACCTATTTCCAGAAAGGTCCAGAAGAGTGGACTGTTCGTGATAAGAGATTTTCATAAAAAGCAAGAAACTCATCTCCAGGGTGGGGTAAACTTATCTGTAAAATGTACCCAGGACCTTGGACACCCCATCAGCTGGATCAATGCTGAAACCAGGACTGGTGATGTCTCTCTTCCTTTCTTTTTTTTTCACTCTTTTCCCCTCTTTAATCCATCTCTCTCTTCCCTTCTTACCTATCCCTTTATCCAAACCCCACTGCCATGTACTTATACGAGGACATCAGGGACTAACTTATACCAATTTCCATGATAAGCGTGTAATTTACTGATAAAACTTTGCAAGCGTTTGCAGACCTTCTGACTTTTGTCATTCCTTTCAATCATGAGGATCCACAGACCTTGAGTACTCCCTTAGGGGTGGGACACCACACCTGCTCTGTTCTCATCAGCTGATGGATGTAAAAATGGTGCATTGGAGTGAATTTCATGAGTCACGCTGGTTGTGCCCCTTTGGTTGTATTCCTTCTGCATTTCTTCAGCTCTTGTGCAACAGGGTTAATTCTTCCCAGAATTTTCCAAACTGCATTGTATGAGCAGCCCTGTTTATCTGATTACATCTTGTGCATTAAGATAGCATCAGACCTACTGAAAGCATGCAAGTGTAAGTGTAAGATCATGTGGCAGAAGAATTGCTGATATTGTGCTTCTCCATTGCACTGGAGAAAAGTGTGTGACTGTTTGTCCAGGAAAGTTGAAAATATATCTTAGGTGATTAGAACACAACAGTAATTTCTGCCTATAGATTTCTCAAAGAGTAAGTGGCTGTTGCTTGACTTTAAGTCTCTGTACTCTGATGTTCTTCTCTGAAAAGCTAAAATAATATTATCACTCTACTGTCTCTCAGACCTGTCATCATTTTGAAGTCCTATTTAGAAGGAAAAAGGTTCCAAATCACATCTGGCTATTTCTACGCATTTTTCAGTCATAATATTTTTCTACTTAAAATGAACTGGTTTTTACCCCTCGTTTCTCTTCCTGGATGGGCAATAGGAGGAAGTAACTGTTTCTATGTCTTGAGAAGTAGTAAAAATATCTGTCTACAAAATGCTGTTTCAGTTGTAGAGAATATTTTTCCCCTTTGCAACAGTAGCTACCCTGTGAAAGAGCAACAGGTTTGAAACTACTCTTTTAAGATTACTAAATCCGGCTATTGAATTAAGACACCAATCTTTGAGGGAAGAGAGCAACATATTTGGGGTATTATCCTAAGTGTGGGAGTGGCTAATTCCTCCAGTGGAAATTCCTGTGCATTCTTTTGGGTTTTCACAGATGACTTCTGTGAAAATAATTTTGCAATCTCTTAACTGAGTCTGGTTTGATTTCTTCAGGTGAATTGAAATGGGATGACAATAGCAGGGGAGTATCTGCTTGCTGCTCTTTAACCAGATTATGTTTGAAACCTGCTTCTTTCTTTCTGCTGTTTGCCTTCCTGTAAGCTCAAGGAGGATGAATCTATTCCACCATGTCAAAGCAAGGCTTTAGCAATATCAGCAGCTAAGACAGTGATCAGGAAAAAATATGGGAAAATAAGAAGTCACTGATTGGAGAATAAAGGGGTGAAGGTCTTAGGTATGTTTGATTCATTTCCAGTAATAAAGTTCCTAACTACTTCTTAATACAGCTGATTCACTGTCACTCGACTTTCGAGCACCATTAATGCCCAGTTTAAAATATCTATGAGATGGATTACTGTACTAAATACTTTACAGTACTGAGTTTACGGTCAGGATTTAGTGGAAAGCTTCTTTCTCCTATAAATCATGCTATGAATATTGATTGTGGTAACTTCTACTTACCTAAAAGTTTTATGAGGCTTTAAAAAAAAGAAAAATACTGACTCTGTTTAGGTGGGAAAGATGCTTTCCCAGAAAATAATCTGAGGAACATCTCTAAAATATGCCAATTTGGTGTTTATATAGTTAAGAATTACTTTACAAAGAAGTGCTGCCAGTCCAGACCAATTTTTTATATGCTATACAAGTGTTAAACTGCCTTAAATCAATAGTTAAGAAGACAGGAGAGTACTTGGGTGTTATAAGTCATCATTTTAATGAAATATAGATTATTCCAAGACTATTAAACAAGTGGTTGGTGTCAGAAAAATTGTTCACTTTTTCAGTGCTAAACAAAACCATCTATTTTAATGCAGTAAAATCAATAAGCATCTGAGAGCTGCCACGTAGCTTGAATGCCCAAGCAAATGTATAGTTAGAAATCCCCACTGATAAGTAGATGGGTTACTGTTTGCATGTCCTGGTTACTAACTCTGATTTAAGGAAATGGTTCACGGGAAAATTAAAAAAAGGAAGAAGCAGGAAAATACATTTTGAGGTAACCACTTATTTTCCTCAGCAGGCAATTACCAACCCTCTTTTTCAGGAAATATTTTCCAAATTTCATACCAACTGCATAGATACTGGAGGCTGAGGATAATTCAAGATTGAGGAATTATTTCAACTTAGCAATTGAATTGGAAAAAAGTTAGGGAGCCCCAAGATAAAAAAAAAGTAATTGATGTAGTTGCCTGAGGTTGCAAGTAATTGGTTTCCAATAATGAGCAGTTTTACTTAATGTTTTCAGGATTATCTTAAAAAAAAAAAAGTATAAAACTAGAGCAGAGTTGCAAACTCATCTCCCGTCCATCAGAGTGAAAAAAAGCATATTTTGATGAAAACAAAGACCTTATTTTGAGAAACTGCCTTTTCTTTGGACAAGATCTTCGATTGCCAGAATGCTAAAGAAGGCTGGAAAACCCACAGTAAAATCTGTCCTTTAAATATAGGCCTTATATTTGGGATGTTTGTGGTGAAGGCTCTAAGCTCTTTGGTGTTTTATACTTTCAATTGAATTTCTCTGATTTTCTCTCTTCATAGAATAATTAAAATTTCACTTAGGTAAAGGGAGAATTACTTTATAATACAGAATTTAGGGCATTCAGCTAGAATGAAGAAGACTTTGATCTGAATCATATTAAGCAGAAATTGGAAATGAGGTCTCTCATGGCTGCATACACTGGCACTTGGGTAAGTTAGCTAATCACAGGACTTCTTTGCTTTGATCATTTCCATCATGAGGCTGAGAAAATTCCCAGTGCTTTCCAGTGTTGGCTGTTCTTCATAAAATTTCCACTTGAAAAATCAAAATTTTTCAGCAAAAACTCTGCTTCAGATTTCTCCTCTTAGTCTAGCTATGGTTCACTAAATCACATCCCATCCTGTTTCATCCACCACCAGTTCCCATTGACATTGCCTGCTAGAAAAGCATGGCTCATGAATACATCAGGGAGTGACTGTCACTTGGCAAATTGCAACTCCTGAAGGCACACAGCTGAAAAAGTGTTAAAGAGAAGGTATTACACAAATTTCTATCTTGGCCCATTGATTTACATTCACATTTCAACAGGGCATTAATTAATTCATTGTGTTCAGTTCTGTTTGCAGCTGGTTCTCTCTGAACACGTTTCAAGGGCAGTCCCTGACTTGAAGGAAAACAGATTTTTCTAAAATATTCTTGAAGGCAAGCACCCTGAGTTTTGAGCCAATTGTTAACGTTGGTAGCTAAATGTACCTATTTTGCAGGTCATTTGCTAAAATACAGACATCTAATGTTATTTCATATGTCCTAAAATATTCTACCTCACCAGCCAATGACTGGTCATAGATGAAGGAATAATAATTCTCAATAAGAAGAGTATTCCTTACCTAAAGCAACCAATGAACAGACATTGTGGCATTGTTCTCGTAAGCAAACCTGGCAAAGTGTCTCCATATAGCCCAATTAGCAAGTTTAAGAGATCATTTTAAAAGAATAATTCTGGGAACACAGAGAAGACATGACCTTCCATAACATTTTTTCTGCTATTTCAGTTATTGATTGAAATGAATATAAAGCAGTACAAAAACCTATATCCAAACAGCTCATTTCTTTCTTTGCTCTATTTTTTTCTCCTACCATAATGTACAGCTATATTCTTAAATTAAGCCCAGCAGGTAGGAAGATCCTATACCTATTTTCAAATAAGATAATTTGTCCCTACATTACAACAAATTTCTTTGATATGACTTCTTTCAGGGCTTAGCCCTGCTGCTAGCTGAAAGATGAGTTAGAGATCCTTTGGAATAAATCCTAATAACTGCCTAAGTAAATGCTTTTTACAGAGATGTGTGAAGTTAGACTTCATTTTTCCCTGACATCTAATTCTGAGATGTTCTTATGCTGAAACACAGATTTTCCCCCTTCTTTTCTTCTGATATACTCCTTTCTCTCATTAAAAGCATTTTACTTAAAGCTGATTGCCTTCAACGATAATGGCATCTTGAAAAAATAAAGATGACAAAAATAAAATGCTCAAATTTCTTATGCCAGTAATTGCAGACTGAATACAAGAGACAAAGTTGTGCCAAGTGTTCATGCAGAGAATAAAGATAAAACTTCTTGTTCCTCCATCATTTACCATTCTCAAGGACTGGGCAAAAACTTTTCTTAGAGGACAAAGCTGATAGTAAGGGAATAGCACAGCCAGCTCTGGTGCTGGGAGAGGCAACTGAAGAGCCCCAGTGCCCTTTTAGCTGTGAGAAGCTAATCTGCTGCAGGGTGTGCAAGCAGAAATCTGTTCTTTGAAAATGACATCTTCCCCCTGTGTGTTTTCTTGCAGAGGCTCTGTGCTCTGAACCAAACACGATCAGATGATTTGAATGAGACAGGGCTGATTAAAGTAGTCAGTTTTACCTTATTCTTCTGCTTGACTGGAGAAAATGACGGTAAATTCCTTTCTCACACTTCTCATTCATTACAAGTTTCATTACAGAAAGAGTTCTAAGAAAAATTTTCCTTTGTCCAGTAGAACAGCATTTTGGCAGCTCCCTATTATTTCCTTTAATATATTTGACAGGTGTTTTACTTCAGCTAACTGAGGTGAAATATGACATTAACACTGTTTAGAACACAACTTTAAAGAATATTTTCCTTATGTTTAATTATCTTTCCATTTCTGGAATAAAACACAAGAACAAGAACTTTACTTTTAACTTTCTGTATGGCATTTCTTTCTTTTTAACCCTAAAATTCAGTCTTGCAATGCTGATGACACAGAACAAAAAGACTATGTACACTATGTAAGACTATGTAAGACTATGTACACTGAGAGAAAATCATGCAAAGTAACATCATCAAGAACTGTTGCACTTAATCAGCACTGGAAAAAATGGTTCCCAGATAAAGCAGGGTTCATTCATACATGTATATTCACATATTTGGCTTCATATAATCTTTCTACTTATTTTATTCATTGCCTTCTTATCTTGTGTTTCTTAGGTACTCAGCTGAAGATTTAAGGTTTTTCACCTCTTTTCTATTAATGGTGTTTGAGGGTAGATTGACCACTTCATTTCAGGTAAGATCTAGTTTGAACTTCCAAATTAACCTGGAATCAAATCTGAAGTAAGCCCTCTCACAACAGTTGGGATAGCTTTGATCTTTCATTATTTTTTGTCTTTTACTGTTCCTGCTGCCTTGTAACCTAAAGAACAAGCAGGGAACCAGACATTTCTTCTCTCAGTGCTCTATCCCATTGAGCTAAATGCAATTTTTTTTTTAAAGAACTTTAAAAACCAGTGCAAAACATGCAGGCGATATTGAGAGAATAGATCTTAGAATCTTTTCTTCTATTTCCATATTTTTCCCTCATAGTCAGTGTTTGTCTAAACTTGCCTTTGAGTTCTTGCAACATTTAACAACAACTTGCAAACTTGAGGCTATTCTGCTTCCTGTGTCAGGTGTCCAAGCTGCATACAGAGCTGGCATGAAAATCATAATTTATATATACAGGGCTGATTGCCACAGATAAACATCCCCAAATAGATGTGCTCACTCAATGGCAAAATGACATCTACTGGGCAGGGATAGCGAGTTTCCATTTTTGAGCATTTCCTTTCCATGGTGCTGTTTTTAAGTTTTCTATGGAAGCCTGCACATAGAATTGAAAAAAAGTAATCATATTTTCAATAGCAAAGTACAGGTTTGCTTTTAAGGATGTAAAACAACCTCTATAAATGAAGAAATAGAACAAATAGCCAGAAATAAACAAGAAAACAAACAAGCAACCATACCTCCTATTTATAAGAAAGAAAGATGTTTTCAGCAGGTCGTCTGTGAAAGTTCTATTGAGAAAGCTTAGTTCAGACTAGGAAACACTTCATTAAGTAGATAACCTTCCAGTTTTGCAAGATTAAAGGCTGTAAAATAATTTGTGACAAATTCAGCAGCTAGAAATGCCATGAAGTCTGAGATTTGTATGGACCTGACCCCTCAAAATTTAGTTCTTAACATTCAAATTCTAACCTTACAGAATCTTGAGCTTTCTGTAGATTCATCCTTAGCAATACAGCACAAGGCAACATGTATGAAACACCATTTAAATTCAATTTCTTTGTGTAGGGTACAGAAGGGTGGCAAAACATGTCCAGAAGAAAAGGTCTAACTATTTATAATCTTTCACATGTCTAAATTAATCAAAAAGAGGGTGCCTTGTGAGGAAAAGAAGAAAAATACGTCACCTTAATCCTGCGAGGCAGCCCTCCAACTTCCTGAAGTTTTTGCCTCAAGAACTCTTTGAATCCAAGGTTGTACCTTTATAAGATTGAACACAGGTGCTATTTCTTCTTTCTTTATGCACACTGTTCTGCTCTGAGCAGTAAGATCATCAAGAACAGATCTGAGTTATCCTTCTCTCAGCACTTGCCCCAAATGTCTTTCACAGCTTGATGAGAATCTCAGAACCTTGTGAAAGGTTGGCATCTGCCTAAGGAAGATCCCCTCAGCTTTCAGTAGGTTTTGGTTTCAAAACTTCAGGTTATGCCATAGCTTTTGCTGTCAGAACAATGCTTCAATTAACTTCTCTGAAATAGCAGGACATGAGTCCATTATATCCATTTTATGGATATACTTTTTAGAAATACATTGGTAGATGTGATGAATGAGTATGTTAAGAAGAAATAGATTTTCAGGTAAGACTGCATTTTAGCTCACAGTACAAAGGAAGATAATTTAAATTCTATGATGCATGAATCAGTGCACTAGAGGCATACAAATGAAGAGAAAATTGGGTCAATCTTCCACTCTAAAAGCAAGTTAAGCAGCAAGACAAAGATATATGTGAGCAAATTGTTTAGCAACATTCATCCTTTTGAAGGCCCTGCTTCATCATTTCATTGTGCCATCTTTGTCTTTGGACATCTGCTGAAACTGCAGTTTCAAAGATGTTCCTGCTGGAAAGGCTTACAGGGAACAACATGAGTGTAAAGATAAAAAAAAAAACAAACCAAAAAAAACCCAAGAAGAAGCAAGAAGTGAGAGAGAATTGTGTAGGTTAAAAGTGTACATATACACATACATACATATATGTACATATATATGTGTGTATATATATATACATATGTATATATGTATAAATGTTATAGTCTGCAGAGCTGTGTGAGTGCAAATTCCTCACAGTTTTGGGAAAACAAATATTTGTGGAGCCTGGTGGACCTCAGGGTCAAGCGAGTTAAAGAATTCAGTGATGGGATAGTCCCTAGGACCCTTCCCAAGATTAGGGTGAGAGAAAAGGCTTCCCCCAGGATGCTTTGCCCCATTATGTTGATATATCCCTGTTCGGTTTCCCTCATTGGCCGCCTCCCTGCNTATATCCCTGTTCGGTTTCCCTGATTGGCCCGTTGGCCTCCCTGCCCCTTTCTCCCTTTTATGTCCCCCTTGCCAGAACCTTCTCCCTGCCCGGTTTCCCCACTGGCCCTTGCCCCATCGTCCCTCCCACCATCCTCATTGGTTCCCCTACCCTAACCCCGCCTGTGTGCCTCCCCTGTGCCCTCAGACTATTGGCCCCTGACATTTTCCCGCCCACATACTTAAACCCTGATCTTCAGCCATTTTGCGGTTCTTCGTGTCTGGACACCTTCAAGTGTGGACTGTCAATAAACCCCTTGGAACTCCAAAGAAGAACCCCTCCTGCCTCTTTATCTCCATCAGCTATCTGGTTTGTGTGTGTGCATGGCTGCTTGCAGACACCTTGCAGGGTGCACGTGGGTGTATGCGCAGGGGCTCAGGAGTCCCGCAGAAGCGAATCCTGGAGAGACGCTTTCTGGAAGTTTGCAGCGCCTGAACCTCGTCCCCCCACACCTTCCAGTCTTTTTTATTAAAATGTGCCAGCGACAAGTGGCGCCCGAACAGGGACCTCTCCGAGGAAGTTCCTGGGAAGTGTCCCTGGCGGTTTGGAGGCTGCCAGGAGTTGCACTCAGATGAGCTGCTTCCCTGAGGGAGAGTCTGAGTTTTTATCAGGCTTGTCCCAAAGGGCGACCGGCAGCCCCCTCAGAGAAGAGAGGGTCGGTTGAAGACGGAGGACTACTACCAAGAGTTTTTGTTACCCTGAGAGGGGTGGAGCCCGAGGGCTTGAATGGATTGGTGAAAGGAACTTTGGTGCTGGTGCAGCAGGGTGAGTGAAGCTCGACGAGCTCTCTGGGGCCCCTTAACACTTTTACCCTTTTCATTTGCTGCTTTTTCTTCTCGGTGGTAGGTGAGGTTTTGCTGGGGCAAATGGGTGCGAGACTGTCCCGTCCCCAGAGGGAGGTTTACTACCAAGTTATAAGGACACTTAGAGCGGGGAGAGTTAAGTTTTCAAAAGAGCTTTTGAAGTGTTTAATTCACTGGATTTTACTTTATTCCCCTAATGTTTTTCCTTTGATGGTTTTAATTTAGAAAGCTGTTAGGCAGTTTGAGAAAGCAGGAAGTTCGAGCCCCTCTATTAAAGTTTCTCCCTCAGCGTTACCCTCTCCCTGCCTTCCCTGCCCCGCTGTTCCTACTCAGGAGAGATTGAGTAGTGTATCCCACCCTTCGGTGCAGGGCTGCCACCGTCTCCCTGACATCTCCCGATCTCCTCTGTCCCCTTCCCTGGACAGCACTGGCCATGCTGTCCCGGGCTCTCCCCTAACCCTCCTGCCTCTGCCCCCATACCTGGTTTTGTAACCCCCAGTTATTCCCCAAGATGGAACCGGCCACATGGCCAGCCCTGCCATCTTGTGACAAATATAGGCTTCATGAAACAAATGAATTATTTTAATTTTATTTGACACATTGGTTTGCAAATTCTGGAGAGAAATGTACTCCAGATTGTTCTTGCTTAAGGACTAAATAGCCTAGTTGTACCAGTGTATGGTAGGAATAAAAATAGAACAAAATTAAAATAATTGAAAAATTACAATATTTTTCAATAAATATATCTAAACAGTATCATTTTTCACACACAATTGATGCTGACTGAAGTATTTTGGATAGGAGAAGAGAGGACAGGACAGGGCAGAACATGAACGATGTTCACACTCATAAAAGGCTCTTGTCAGGGATTCAAAATACTAGAATATTTTGTCTTACCCATATGCATTATCCATTATTTTGGTCTTGGTGGCATATGAACATACATCTGTATTGCTATCATTCTTTATTAAAGTAACCTTCATGCTATACATGATGACTGGTCACATAGATTTTTTTACCTTATTTGGATGTCAGTATATTATTTAATTGATTTTGAATACAATGTACCAGGTTTTCATAGGCTTCAGAACTTGATTCCTCTTCACTGACATAATCTTTGGACTTGAACAGAAAAAGAATTCCTCTAGATTCAGACAAAGTCAAATAAGATGATGTGCATTTGTCTCATATGTCTCATCCAATAGGTTTAAAATATATATTTTTTAATGTTATCTCTTTGGCAGGATGTGATTTTTGCTGGTAAAATACTAATTATTGATACAAGCAAAGCACTATTATGTTGAATATAGTCTCTCAATCATTTTTTTCTTTGCCTCAGGGTATTGATCACTGCAACAAGAAAGTAACTAATACTTAATGACATTACCTGAAAACATAACACCACTAGAAAAATATCATGAAAATGGGTATTTATTATTGTAAAGATTGCCTCCAGTTTGTGTGTGACACTATAGAGATATTTTTGTACAGTCGTGCACATTAAGATTTTTGTCTTGTTCACAGTTACTATTTAATCAATAGTGAATGGATATAATAATGTTCCACAGTTCAGTTTAACCTTTTGCCAACTCAATTTGTGAAATATTTAGAAGAACTAAAATTAATTGAACTACTCATTATTAATGTTATCTGTAATTTAATTCCCTGTCTCTTTAGCAAAATTAAGGAAACCTGTCTTATTTCCTTTCAGTAAATTATTAGAATACAGGAATAATGTATCCAGATTGTTTTCATCCTAATTTGCACATCAAAGTATTTAGTGTTCATGTTCTGTTTTCAGTTGTCAGATACGTGAAATTTTCTCTGATCTTTGGCTACACAACTGAAATTTCTGAAAGGGAATAATAAGAAATAAATGGATAATGGATAATGTGTGTTGGATCCACATTTTGGCACAGTCCCATAATATGTGTTGAAATGCACTAAGCTTTTGAAATCTGTGGACTTGTTCATAATAAATCACTTGCCTTGATATCACAAAAAACTAACCACCAATAACAGGCAAATATAATACAATACCTAAAATAAAAAATGCTTTCACTTGTTAAAATGTATGCTGTTTTTTTTTTTATGTTTTGAAATGTTTTCTCATTCTCATAACTTCTGAGAAATACAATCCATGAATAATATTGGTGAAGAGTTTGAATTCTGCTGCTGAAAGAGTCTATACAATTAATTATTTCCTGTCTCAGCAGCACATTAGCATTAACACTTTGAATATGTTATGACAAATCCTGTCTTCTCAAGAGTCGCCACAAATGTAGCTCTGTCATTAAGTGTGTCATTGACAGATTTCTTGATAAGACTTGCCTTGTCTGAGTTTGAACTTCCTTGTGTGACCTACCTGTCAAACTCTTTTGTTTGTTGGGTTTTAATAGAGAGAAACAGACATTTCCAGATAGGTATTCTCGTACTCTGTGCTAGAAACAACTGCCTTAGGAGATGGAAATCTCATCCTGAAAATGCCTGCATTTCTACTCACTGCAATAAAGGACCCATCTACCTAACTCTGGTACAGGTGTCTGCAGTCAGGTAGATGTCTAAATGTAGGAAATATGAATCTTATTCTTTTTGTTTGGGACAATAATTTCACATGGTTTCCCTGACTGATATTTGTTCTGAGTCATGTTATGTGGCTACAGACTTTGATGACTCTAAAGGATCATTATCAGAATGAGTCAGGAGCAGGACTCCACAATCCTTAGAAACTGGAGGACTGGCAAGGTTGCAGATTTGCTGATCATCTGCAGATTTAGCCCTGAGTGTTAAGAGCATCCTCAAGGTGAGTCTCTGCATGTGAATGGGATAAATAAGCATTTGCAAGAAGTATTTTATGTAAGGGAGTAATAATAATAACAACAAAAAATTAAATGGCAGCATGAGAAATGTTTTGTGAATAACATCGTTGCTTTGAGTGTCTTATTTCACCCACAGTAGAAATATGGGGTTGCTGGGGAGCCAGCTATATATGTTTGAGAGAAGTTATTTTGTTTCTATGTTTCTGGCAACCTTCTGTCTGACTCACAGGTAGCTTACAGGGATCTATTTTCTGTGCCATTGTTGGTGAGAGTTAGGAATTATATCTGAAAAAGAATAGGCAGAGTGAAAGTCTTTAGGAAAAGCAGGAAGGCTCCCTATTTTCCATGGATAATTCTTTTACGCAGCCTTTGTAACTTATGTTTGACTTAACGCTTTGACAAAAGTCAGTGAGGAGATTTCTCTCTAAAATGTGAAATGTGATTTTCAGGTGACACCAGCTCACTGAAGGTATTCTATATGTATCTCTGTATATCTCTAAGAGCAGCAAATATGTATGTAAGATTAAAGGGTTTGCTTTTAAGGTTTTCTAGGTCAGCACAAGAGGAATATGTTCTCTTCCAGTGAATCACAAACTCTTGTCTAGAACGACAGGGTAGCGCCCACATTCTCCTCATAAGTCATATTAGATAGGTGAAATATCTTTTAAACTCCAGAATCTCCCCTGTTGTCCCTAACGGTTTAGCAGCAGTCCAGTTGTCAGGAATAAGCAACAAAATACTTCAGTAACTATATTTTTTATTGCTGGTCAGGTTAAATACATCAAGAGTTGCATCAACAGTTTAATCATAACTGTTTTCTGCCATGGGTAAGTGAAAATAATTAAAAATAGCTAAAAGAAATGAAGTGTTCATTTAAATAATTTAACTGAAGAGAAAATGGAAGAAAAAACCCAAAAAACAAACCAGGAAACAAAAGGAACAATAATAGCAATGAGCTTTGACAGAATGACTTTAAAGTGTCCTTTGCATGCCTCTCATGAGAAATTGTAGTGATGATTTCTCCCCAAAAAGGTGAAATATGCTAGAATATAACATGTACCTTTTTTCCACATTTTGTCCATTTTGTCATGGTTTGTGATTTAGTGTCTCATAGATAATTGAAAAAAAATTTGCAGATGATAATTAGTTTTATTTAAGGATAATCTAATCTTGTATATCTGAATAAATCTAACAATTTTGTAAATGGGTAAATATGAGTAATCCTAACATAGTCTTGTAAAAAAACCAAAATACATATCCAAAAAAAAGGATAAACTCACAGGAAGCAAATTAATGAACACCAAGTATCTTAAATATAAAATTAAATACCATTATTTCTCCTTGTAGATCAATGTCAGTTTGTATCTCTTCTCCCAGAGTCTAAAAATATCTGTTGACTATTAGGGTAAACTGCTTGAAATCGCAATAACATTTCAACAAACTAGTGTAATCACTGCAAGAGAATGTTAACAAAATCGCTTGTCAAAGCTTTACAAACAAATCTAGACAAGATATGTTGAAGTCCTTTTGACATTTCCATCTGAATTGGGACGCTGCTGTTTCCCGAACAGTCTTGGTCTAGCAAACGTCTTTAAGGAGTTGCAGAATACTGAGGAAGAAGGCAGAGAACAAGATCCTTCCTCAGTTCTATAATCTTCTCATTGTCAACCTTAGATTAGCTCAAAACTGACACAGTCTGCCTTGTTAATGCTTTCGGTTCCCGGGGAGTGATCTGTGCTGACAAATGCTGTGGCACTGTAATTCTCCTTAGCTTAGTACTTACACTGTCTTTGTCTTTGTGGTGAGATGTTCTCAGCAAAGCTTTACACTGTGTTAGTCTTTTACTCAGTCAGTTTTCTGAGATACTTCTTTGACTTCATTGACTTTTAACAGGAGTAAAATTCTATTTCAAGTAAGTTCGGACACCCTTTACTATTCATAAAAAATATTTTCTGTACTCAGTATAGGCATTTCAGACTTAAATGATCCTTAAAGCTTGGATTTGCATTTATATAGTGGAAGATATGGAAATTTTCCTGTAATGATACAGGTCTCTGCTTTTTCAGCTGATGAGGAAGACCCAGAAAAGCAAAAATTGCACATTATTCAGGTGAGAAAGAATTGTTAAATTAAAAATTGCAAACAATGGAAAATGAGCTTAAGATTTCCTGGGGATTTTAAGATTTCCAGTTTTGCCATTTTTGATTTAAAAATTATGATATTGATTAAAACCAAAAAAACATGATGCAGTATCTTTTTAGAAAGGAATGCAGGATATTTTCTGCTTTTAATTGTTATTATCCAGTGCAACAAACACCCTGAACTATACAGAAGAGTAATCATTCAAGGAGTTGTATAGATTTCAGTTTGGAAGAGACAACTGGAAACTCTAAATGTTATAAAATAGGTGCATACAGCATAGTGTGACTATGACAGTACCTAACAGGGAACATGACAGGAAATGTGTTTCAAAGAGAAAACAATTAAACTGCAGAACTCTGCAAAGGCCAAAAATAAAATAAAATTAAACTAAGGAAGTGCTTAAGCACTTTCATGAAGGAAAAGCTGGTGAAAGACTATTAAGCACAAAGCAACACAAACTCTCCAGCTCCAGAGCGTCCTGTGACACAAAATGTCAGAAATCTGGAAGCAAACGTCATCTTATTTTTCCCTTGCTCCTGTCCTGTATTCAGTCTCTAGCAATCCACTGTCAAAAGTTAAGGTGCTGACCTACAAATGATTTCTCTTAGCTCAGTACATGGCCATGTCATTAATCAGCAGTGCTGTACCCCAAGACAGTCATCCCTATGCCTGTTTCATTTAGGAATCATGATTGAACACCAACAGATTTTGCCTGTGCCATAAGTGGAGTATCACCCACTTGTTCTGAGATCCTGTCAGACAGGAACAACTTTCCCTCTCATTAAGTAGCTGTGTTCTGAAAACTCGTTGTCCAGGACAGAGGAAATCTGCCTCTCCTTGGCTCTGGTGGTGTGGGAAACTCACATCTGCAGCTATAATCTTCAAGAGGAAATTCTCTGCTTTGGCATTCTTCCATACCTTTTGTACTCAGCGTGAAGGCTTATCCACAGATATCAGTTAATAGACCAGTGGTCAAGCTGCTGATCACGTGAAGCTTGCTGGCTTTGTTTTCAAGCATTATATTTTAGTCAACAGCTGATTAAAGTTAAGTAAGTAATCATTAGTTTGAACACAGGATAGAATCCCGTAGGAAAGCCTTGAATGTGTTGATTAAGATACTCTGTGAAAGGTTTGATTTGAATAGTCTCACAAGCAGGAGGATGCTCTGAATAACTCAGCTGGCTACTATCAAAAAGCTGTTCTGGGTTCTGAAACCTGATAAGAGGATGCTTTCTGTTTTGATACTTGGATGACAAAAACTAGAAATTTTCTGGCATGTATTTGATTAGTCTGAACATCACTTTCATGTAATAAGAAGCTGAAATAATAAATTCCTGTTATGATGTTCTGCTATTGTTATGGGAGAGATAATTACAGATATCTCTTAACTTCAGTTACGATATGAACTAGTTCATAATTAATATTTGAAGAAGGAAAAATAATAGTCCTTCTGATTCTACTTTCTGTCAGTACAGAAGATCCTTCCCTACAGCTTTTATGGATTCAGTGAATTTGTTTTATCTCAGATTTCCCATTCATTCATACCAGTAAAATGGTTATGTTTTCAGTAGAGTTATATTTACCTACTTACCTGGAATGCAAGTGAGATCCTGATAACGCACTGTATTTCCAGAAATTCCCATAAATACCTAGTAACCCTTCCCTTAATTTTAATTTCATTTTATGTTCTTGTATCTTTAAAACAGGACATTCTTCATATGCTCTTCCACTTTAATTCAGGGCATGGGAGAGGAAAAAATTAATCTATAGAAAGACATCCTGATCTAATTGTTTTTGTCCAGGTCTACTATTGATATTGACTACTATGAACACTAGACATAATTATGACTCTAATTAAAATTTTAAACAAATAAACACTCTCTCTATATTGAAAGTCAAATTATAATAATGTGATTTTACTGAAGCAGGGCAAATACACAGTGTGCTAAGTCTTTGCATGAATTATACATGAGACTTTATGGATGACTTACCGTAATTTGAAGTACCCAAAAGAATAAATAAAAATACTGTAACTAGATTTCTGTGGGGGGAAAACAACATATTTCAAATTAGTTATCATTCTTTAACACTGATGTTGGTACTTTGCAACTATGTGTAGGAAAAATGCCTCATATTGAAAGCTGGTTTTGCCCCTTGAATGTTAAATAAACCTTGGTTTCTTCCCTCATTCATGCATTCATTTTCCTCTCTGTATGTTTATTTCCAGCTCTTCATAATTAGCTTTGAGGAAAAATCATTCTTTTTAATGGGACTCTCAAAAGCCATTGTAGAAATAAGAAATAGAATGTTTAAAAGCATGAATCCTGGAGATAAACACAAGAGACATGCACAGATCTAAAAACTGTAGATCAAGGAAAAGAAATTGTGCTGACAGTTGCTTCATTGATAGACAGTTTTTCTTCAAAATTCAAGCCATCAAGATCCCAGATGACAGCTTCTTCAGGTTAAGTGTGTACTTATATTTTTTAGCTAAGTCTTCACATCTATTAGATACAAGGTCAAAAGCCCCCACTTTTTCACAGGTTTATTTTCTGATTCCTTACTTCAGAGATGTCCGGGAAGATAACACATGGATTGTCCCTGTAAGTCTTATCTCTATCCCCCAACTACTAGAGGGAGTGATGGGTGTGGTCTTCCAAGAAATGCTAAAGTCCCTTAATTTTGGAGTCATTTGAGCCTTTGTAATTCATTTCCATCCTCTCCAGGCTGGGTAGTTCTTTGGTGCTCCAGCAGGAATGTGAACCCAGCACCTGCACTGCAGACGACTGCAGCTCAATCCATAGCGTGCTTATTCGTGGTAATGTGAAAGAGAGTGAAGCTCAAGTTAGAGATTAAATATGAACAGGAGAGGAAGCAAGGCTGACTCTTTGAAGGAAGGCAGATAGACTGCAAGAATGGCAAATAAAGCAAAACACTGGGCACTGAAGAGAACAGGACTAACGGGTCCTTATATACATGAGGGGAGTATAAGATTGGGAAATGGTCTCCCACTGATTTTCTGGTATGATCTTCACCTTTCTGCAGCACAGATGCAGCAGCCTGCCCAACATTCTGCATCACCTGACAAAGAAGTCCATCCAGCACTGACCACGTGAAGCATTCTCAATATTCACGGGACATAATTACGTACAATCTGTCTTCTGTACCTTTTGCCTCATTTTAAATTCTTCAAGCAGCTTTTTTCCAACCCTCAGTGTCTATGCCAGTACATGATAAAATCTCAAATAGTACCAGAGTTTAGGCAAATTGCAAATAATTTAATGAAGTTTTGCAAAGATACTTGGAGAAACAAACTGGGCCTATGGTATCTGTTTTTTATTTAATTTACTGACTGAACTCCACTGATCACCATGGAAACTGAGACCTCCCAGCTCTGATAGAGACTAAAATATGGGTGTCTTGATTCCAAACTGAATGAGCAAAACCAGCTATGAGAAAAGCTAGGAATAACTAGAAAGGGGAGTTGAGAAATCTGTGTGAGAAGACAGGTTTTAGTAGAACACATGAGCCAGAAAGAAAATTGTGAGAAGCAAACATGTACAATCTCAATATGATCTTGTCATTAAAAACAATTTGTGTGTGTGTGTTCTGAAAGGTTTCTGGATGGTCCATTTTCTATTCTACATTGAATCACCTTAATAATTGACAAAGGAACACTGCCATTTAAGAGGGACAGCTACTAGGATCCTAAAGCCATTAAAAAATTCCTGTCTCTGCTCTCATGAGGAAAATGCTTTATTAAAAGTTTTAAATTTAGTTAAAAAGAAATGAAAACTAGCAATTAAAGCAAATTTCTTTCACTGTCCTCATTTTGACATAGTTATTCCTAGGGAAATCTAAACGAAACAACTTTTTTCTTGCTTCTGCAGCCTTGCTAAATAGGTGAAAATATCTACTAAAGCAGGAGAATGCTTATTTTTCCGTGATTTCTAGTGTACATGTTTGGGAAGTTTACAACACTGATTAGAGGAAGGGAAAGCAAATAGAAACCATGTCTTAGTGGGTGACTCTCTGAGCCAGCTCTTCTGGACACTAATGAGAAATCTTTCAGGCAAGTCTGATCACAGAAATTAAAAAGAACCCCTGAACATGACAACAAAGACATCACCCACCAAGTAGTCACACTGTAAAATCAAGTAGAGATCAAAGAGGATGGGCAGAGTCAAAATCCTGAAAGATATTGCCATGGTGGGTGAGAAAGAAATAAAGCAAGATAAGTACTTATCTAGCATAAAACCACATGGATCTTGAAATACCAGTATTGCTGCGCTTTAAAAAGTAAGAAACAGAAATGAGGAACAGAGGAAATAAAGCTAAAAATATATCAGCTGATATTTGGAATAAGCAGAGGTATAAACAGAGACATTAGTAGAACAGGGAAGAAAAAACTTGGAAAAAGTGACAGATGAAAAAAGGTGTCATTCTTCAGAGGTTACCATCTTGACAGTAGCTATTGCTACAACAGATACTAAATTTTCAAACAGAAAAATACAAAAATTCACTGGGATTTCTTCTGAAATGATCCTCAACATGATTGCCCCCAGAAATTTCCAGCTACAGACAGAATCTCCTGAGTTGGAAGGGGCCCACAAGGATCATTGAGTCCATCTCCTTGAAGATGGACCAGGCTCTGCTTGGTGGTGTCAGCTAATAACACAAGAGGGAATGGGCAGAAACTGATGCACAGGAAATTCCACCTGAATATGAGAAAGAATTTCTTCACTGTGCAGTGACCAAGCATTGAACAGATTGGCCAGAGTGGGTGTGGAGTCTTCTCACTGGAGATATTCAAGAACCATCAGGGGATGCAATCCTGTTCCATGTGTTCTGGGATGACCCTGTTTAAGCAGGGAAATTCAAACAGATGACCCACTGTGGCCCTTCCAGCCTGACCCATTCTGTGATTTCGAGATTCATATTCTTTGAGAATTGCTGAGCATGAAAATGCAGTTTTCACTTGAAGGAACTTAAAAAGGGAATGACAAAGTAGAAGAGTGAAACAGGTTCTTTGATAATAATTTAAAATACACTTATCTTAAATCCATCTAAGCTTACAAAAAATAAAATTAAATTCATTTGTCGTTTATTTTTTAATTATAAATTTTTAGACTATTTAACGAAAGGTTCTGATAAGGTTCTTAGACACTTAACTTGAAATGAATAGCAGTAAACAAATAGCAACAGGAATAAATTTTGCAACAATAATTAATGTGATTATAGTAAGTTTACAGCAATATTTTACATTAATTTTTTCAGCCTAGTTCATTAGTTTTCTGCATCAGCTTGCAAGCTGCTGATAAAAAACCCCAAATTTATTTAAGCCCTTCAGATTAATATTGATCTACATAATAATGCACAGCCCATGTTTTCAGACTTTTGGATGCAGAACATACCAAAAATCATGGAAGAGTTGATATATGGAAAAATCTTGCTGACTGTTTAAATTCTTGATACTGGGTCAAAATTCTCCCATCTCTTTAAATGAAATTTTGTTTCTTATGGAAGCTGATGTTCAATAGGGGTAGAATTCATTTTGTCTGTCTTGTAGGTGGATTTGGCATTTACCTCTCTTGGAGGTGGATTCTGTGCAGGCTTTTGCATTGGAACACCTGAACAAGGTGCCCTTATTTCCCTGGTCAATGAAGTGAGATAAGCAGCTATGGAGGATGCTTCACCCAATCTGCTGAAGATGTCTGCTCTGGCATGAGATGGATCTTGCCTAAGTGCTAAGTCTCCCCCATGACCTGTCAGGGAGGGAATCTGGATGCCTGGTCCAGATGTAGACATCTACACCATAGATAGCCAAGGCTAGAAGGACTTTATTCCACCCTTGATGCCTAGAATGGATTGAGAGGTGGACCATGACTCAGCTTGACGTTACAACATGATGAAGGTCACATCTCATTTTATGAATATGCAAGAGTTTTGAATTGGAAGATCTATTCCCTTTAGGATAAACAGTGTTGGTTTTGCTTGAGTCATCATCCACAGCACAGACTCTCTGCTCCTGCTCCAGAGGATCCTAAGTGGCAGCTGCTATATCATGCAATTTACAAAATGGTTTCATTCAAGCCAGAGCTCTAAAAAATTGCAGTGAGGAATGGAAAACCTACTGACTTATAAAATATTTACAGGTGTTAAAACAGTACAGCTCTGATATAGAAAAATCACCCTTTTCCTGCTATTTTTCATGCTGAGATAAAGAGGTTTTTACCTTGTTGTCACATTACTTTAGACATATATCATACATTTTGGAAGTCTGAGGAAATATGTCTTGATTTCTGTTTGGTTCTGCAACCTATAATCTTACTACCCCAAATTATGGAACATTTCTTTTTATCTCTGTAGTTAAAGTATGCCCAGTAACAAGAATAACAAATGCTTAGCATTTTTCCCACTGTCCTTTCCATCATCCTGTAAAAATATTTACTGTTATTACTTCACTAATTTATCACCTTTCACATTATTAGTGAGAAGCCTGCATGGGATTGAAATTTCCAGTCATATCAATGACATACTTTACAAATGGGATAAATGAGAAAGTGAAAAATATTATACTAGCAAAAAAAGAAATTCTACTCCATAGGGCATCACCCTTTGAAGCAACAACTTATCTTTGGACTCAGAAAAAGAGTATAGAACATTCTCTCTTATTTTATAGATAATTTAATTTATAGTGAGAACTCTGTGAGCTTCTCTTCCTCAATGCTAGATAATCTTTGCTCTTTCGTTGTATAATTTTTGCTGAGTCTGATTTGCAGTTTCTATACAGGCAAAATCGAAGCTACATAAGGTCACTTTCTGCAGATGTTGTAGGTGGCAAATAAGAAAAACTTGGCACCTGCTTTGTGTGCTATTTTTGCATCCCCATTCATCCTTTCTGCAAGTCAAATTCTCAACTTTAGAGGCAAGTATCATTAAGTTCTTATACCAGATATATAATGTAAAACATTCTCAACTTAGGCAACCCAAAACTTCATATAAATGCTGCAAATATATCTAGCTTCTTAAATATATTTTTCACTATAGGCTTATTCCACAGTCAGGACTGTGACTATTCTGTGACAGAATAAAGATGAGCAGACATTGAATGGCTGGAATAGAGATTCATCTTTAGATTATTAAAAGCAATTCTAAAGTGAAGTCAAATATTCACATTAAAAAAGATTTGAACTAACTTAAATTTTACTCTTGTTCTGTCATTAAAAAAATCCTAAAAATTCTGCTCCTCCTTCCCACCTTTTCCACTCTTCACAAAGGCTACAGATGGGAGAACCAATGTGAAAATTAAGTGAGAAAAGAAAGTATTGATAAGGCAAGTTGAGCGTTCATAAAAGTTAAAGTGTGAGCAACAAGATACTAAATATTTCATCATTCCTTGTGTTTCACCTGTTACTTCACATGCAGTCTGGACACCCTCTTTACAAGAAGCTCTTTTCCCAATTTACTGCATTTGACAAATTGAAGAAAGTTTTTCCCATTTCATAGAACTACTTAGTCATTATTAAGTCATTACTAAGAGCAATAAGACACACACAGATGTACAGCAAACATGGCAATTTTACATCTTTTATCTAAAGGAAAACTTAATTTTCACTACAAACTCCAAAGAGGTTTATTAAGTTCCACTGGGCAGCTCAGAATGTGGAAACTCAACTATTGCTTCTCTTCAACTGTTGCAAGGAGTTGGTTTGCTGAAGAAACATGCTTCTAGTTGAAAATTACACTTCTGAAATGATGAGAGCACAAAGGCAAGCAAAATTTGAGACATAAAAATTGCATTCAGGCAATAATCTTAGAGTGCAAAGGGCTTCATGCCCTAAGCCAAAGCAACTCATTGTAGAATATAATGGATATATCTGAAGAAAAATGTGATGCATACACACTATGCCCCCTGAAGTGTAGAAAAGTCAAGCCAAATGGTGTTACAGTTACCCCTGTGATTTTCCTTCTCCTCTTTCCACTATGTTCATGTTGTGGATAGATCTTATTGTGGTTATAGTTTTCACACTACTATTTTCCAAAATTTGATTGTGGTGGATTGACCCTGAGTGGACACCAGGTTGCCACCAAAGCTGCGCTGTCACTCACCTCCTCATCTGAACAGGGGAGAGAAAATTAAATGGAAGGCACCTGGGTTGAGGTAAGGGCAGGGAGAGATCAAGGAGTCACAGAATAATTTACGTTCAAAAAGACTGACAAGATTGTCGAGTCCAACCTTCGACTGATCACCAATTAAACCGTAGCACTAGTGCCATGTCCAGTCATTTCTTGAACACCTCAAGGGATGGTGACTCCACCCTCTCCCTGGGCAGCTTGTTCCAATGCTTGACAACCTTTTCAGTAAAGAAATTCCTCATGATGTCCAAATTGCCATCAGCAATTGCCATCATGGGCAAAATGGAGTTCACGTGGGGAAATTAATTTAATTTATTACCAAAGAAATGAGAGTAGAATAAGGAGAAATAAACCATATCTTAAAAACACCTTGCATGACTCCCTCCTCCTGCCTCCTGGTTCCCAGGTTCAATTTCACTCCTGAATTCTCCACCTCAGGGGGTAGTGATTGGGAGCTATGATCAGTGCATCACATTACCTCTGCGACTCCTTCCTCCTCACACTCTTCCCCTGCTCCGGTGTGAGATCCCTCCTGTGGGATCCCCATGAACTTTTCCAGTGTGAGTCCTTCCCACACACTGCAGTTCTCCATGAGCTGCTCCAGCATGGGTCTTTTGCATGGGGGGCAGTCCTTCAGGAACAGGCTGTTCCAGGTTGGGTCAAAAGTCCTGCCAACAAATCTGCTCCAGCACAGGCTCCTCGCTTCATGGATCACAGGCCCAGGAATCTCCTCCAGCGTGGGCTTCCAATGAGGTTGCAGCCTCCTTTGGACACCTCCCTGCTCTGAAACAGGGTCCTGCAGGGGCTGCAGGTGGATCTCTGCTCCCCCATGGACCTCCCTGTGCTGCAGGGACACAGCTGCCTCACCATGGGCTGCACCAGGTGCCGCAGGGGAATCTCGGCTCTGGCGCCTGGAGCACCTCCTGCCCCTCCTTCTGCACGGACCTGAATATCTGCAGAGCTGTTTCTCTCACATATTCTCACTCTTCTCTCTGGTTGCTCTTGCACAGCAGGTTTTTTTCCCCTCTTAGATGTGTTATTCCAGCGGCACTACCACCACTGCAGATAGGCTCAGCCTTGGCCAGTGGTGGGTCCCTCTTGAGCCCATCTGGCTTTGACTGTATTTTTCATTGGGGAAGCTTCCAACATCTTCTCACAGAAGCCACCCTTGTAGCCTGCCTGCAACAAAAACCTTGTCACATAAACCAAAGAGATTTAACCTTGTCACATAAACGAAATAGATTTATATATTTTTTTTTTCACTAGAAGAGGTGTCGTGAATAAAAAGATAGAATAAAATCTGTGTCACAACTGAGTGACGTGGGCATGTTTCTACAAGAGGAATGAGTGAGAAGTACGTCAGGAAATAACAGCACAATAAACACACAGAAATTCCTCCAAACTTAAAAGGAAGGGAACACATTAATCTTTCTTAAATTTTGAAATTCAGTTAACATGCTTAAATTGAAGGTCAGTTCTTTGTATCATCAGCAGAGAAGATGTGACATTTCAGCCTGTTTCAGCCACCACAAGATGTGACATTCCTCAGGTGGAAACTTAGACTAGGAGTTGCCTACATAGCAATTAATGAACTGCCTATTTAAAAATTCCAACCAATGGTAACTTTTAGGGTCCTACCAGCAGCTTGCAAGCATTTTAAGGAGTATCTTAACTGGACAAGAGAGAAACACCTGTTTTGTGGGCACTGAGATATATCTCTGTGTAAACAAGAAAATCAACACTATTAAAATGCTGAAGAACTGTCCTCTTACTATGCAACATTTACCAGCAGCAAATTCTACCAAGGATGAATAGAGTTCTTATTTAAGCACCTCATTTTGAAACCTAAATTTAAATAAAATGTATTTATGTACTTACAACAAAGAATCTGTTAAAAATCAAGCTTAATTTTAATAATGATTTTGCATGACCGTTTCTTCCCTTTTTGTTACCAAACTTTATTGTTCTGAAGAAAATATGTTAAATTTAGAAAAAATTGTGAGGGTATTCCCCCTATCAAGCTGCTATCAACCTTTGCCTCAGGTTGACAAGAAATGGAAGGACAGCATGAGTTGTGATGCACCACCACAACTATTTACTATGATGAAGCAGAATAGTGAGGGCCACACTATAAAGAAGACAGAGGAAAGCCTCCTTTCCTTATCAACTTAGCCTAAAGCAGAGAATAGAAAGTTTAAAATTTTTTTAACAGAGATGTTGAAGAGCTAAAAGCAATAAGTCAAATAAAGTGAGTCCAGGGAAAGTTGTTGCAGTAATTCAAACTCAATTCATTTCACTGGCATGGCAATTTGTTTCCCGTTTTATTTCATTGTTTTATCATTTCTCTCTTTCTGGAAAAAAAGCCCCAAACTGAAACAAAACATTAAACTCCCTGCTGGTAGTTTTACATGTCATGAATAAATATTTTTATTGCTATTAGTTAACCATTAATGCTCAAAGCATACCAGATTATATAAAAATGTTTAGGAATAATCCTGCTTAAAAGAGCTTAAAGAATTATTTCTACATCTAAGAATCCAGCAGATGCATCAGTCTAAATGATTTCTCACTGCCAGAAATATAGAATGTTTAAAATAATGTAAAATACCACTGCTTTCCATTTCCTGACATTTGTAGCAGGTTCATCTTAACCATTTACCTGTTTAACCTACCAGGTCAACCTTTTCCTTACAAATCTCTTGTTCCGGGTAGAAACATCACAGTTCATCAGATTCCATCAGGTGATGGAATATCTCATAAAGCAAAACAAAACTCATCAAGATAAGGGGGAAACATTCAAGTTCAGTCATGGGTGCACTAATGATAAAGGTAAATGGAAAGGCACTAGAATTTCTTTAAATTCAATTTATTCCTTAGACTAGCAAAGATGTGTTTTCCACCCATTGCTCTCTTTTATTTTTTTACTTTTTTTTTCCTTCTCCATTTTAATTTCCTCATACACAATTGTCTAACTTTATGTGTCTCAACCTCATTAAGCTTGTATTCGAGCTGAACATCCTGAGGAACAGGGCAGCTCAGAATTAATGATGACATATTGCTGAAAGTGAACCGCAGTTCACACGATGACAGGAAGCTCAAAATCAGTGTCAGAGCTCCTCTGATTTGAAAGGAGCAAGTTCAGTCCTGCGCAGGACCACGTCAAAATGCTCCATTTAGTTTCTCTTCTGCTATTAGCATATCTGATGTGCATCATTATTTTTCTGATGCTGCAGTTCAGCATCTAATAGGGTGCTGTGTTAACCAGCAAGAATTACAAATAAATGTGTCTTTCATGATTTCCTTCCAACTGGAAGTGTTCAAAAAACAGGTGGCGTGGCACTTCTCAGTATGTTTTAGTGAGTAAGGTGGTCTTCAGTCGAAGGCTGGACTTGATGTTCTTGTAGGTGTTTCCCAGCCTTAGTGATTCTATCTTTCAATGATATATAAGAGTTTTGGAGATGTGAAAGAAGGGGGAAGAACTTCTATTCAGTATCTAAATATTTTTATACTACTCATGGTAATTTAAAGTTATTAATATTTGGTAACAGTAAGGAAACGGAAGGTAAATGTTAAGTGGAGAGAAATAAAAACAAACAGAAGGTTGAATTCTACCATCTTTAGAGAGACATACTTTGTTGCTTAAAGAAGTAAAAATATATAAACAAAGAAATATTTTTTTCAATATTTACTCTCTCAGTATAGGAAAATCTTGACACAGGCATCAGTTTTTCTCCCATCCTGGTAAGAGTTAAAGGTAGGTATGTAGCAAAATCCCATTCATCTCTGCAGGACAAATATTCTCAGACCTTCAAAATCCACTCTTTAAATATCAATCTGCATTATATACTGATTTTCTAAGGAAAATAATTTTCTTTACTGACTGAGTGTTCATCAGATTTTCTTCTGTGATTTTGCTTCTCTTCATGCTGGAGAAAAATGATAAGTCTTATAGTTCTTGAGAAAGGATTTTTTTTTCTTTCACAAGAGAATAACTGTTGAGATTATTTAATGAAAGTGGTTGAGTCTTCTCCACTTTTTGTTCCATTTTCACCCCAAATGACATCAGTAGGACATTGCTCTCTGTCCTGTGGCTTAATAAAACAGAATCTCTGGTATAGGATCTCTATATTGCCTTCCATTATCTAATATAGTCATGCTCAGAAAATCATTAAAAATATTTAAACACTGTCCAGGTCTGCATAAACCCCTGAACTTTATTTTTGCCAAAAAGATGCATGCATCTCCTTTTCTCCTTAAAACACATCCAATTGTCCAGATTTGAAAGAATGGAAGAGCTCAGAATCTACCTCATTTTCAATGTCCAATGGATGCAATAAGTCATAAAAGTTGGATTTCTTTCCTTGATTGGTTTAACCAATTAGGATCTCTGATTTAATGACATAAACTGTCCAAGTTGAGGCCTTTGCAGGTGTAATAGACTGATAGAGTTATTTCGATTGTAGTTTTCTTATTATGATACCAAGAGGAAGAGAATGATGCAACAATGGAGATGACTTCTACTTTGAAAGGGTTTGGAGATGTAATTAATAGAACCTTAGAATGATTAGGATGGTAAGGGATCCTAAAGACCATCTAGTTCCAAGAGTCTCATCATGGGCAAGGAACCTTCCACTAGATCAGGGTGCTCAAAGCCCCATCCAACCTGGTTTTGAACATCTCCATGGATTCCATGGTGGCTTTAGTTTAAGTATAAACTACCTTCAAAGCAGGAAAGATTCAAAAGTGACTTGTTGTGATGTCTCCCTTGAGGACTAAGGATATCATGTTACCCACTCTTTTTTTTCTGGTCAACTCATTGGCCCTTGCAATGTCTTGCTGTAAAAGGGCAAAAGTGGCAGATGAATGTTTGCAACTTGTTTCAAACTTGCTGGACAAATGTTCTGTAAGTTGTTATAAGAAATATGTTTGACAACTGTGACAGCTTTGAATTACTATGTGCTTGTGTTTTATATTCCTTTTTAGCTCCATTATCAAGGCTGAAGATCATCCTCCTTTCTCTTCCCTTCTCCATCACCTTTTTGAGCCCACCCCAAAACAATTGTATATCTTTGTCTCTGGGTTAAATGCATTTTCCCAATGTATTCTCAGCTCACTTTCAGTACCAACTCAGAACTGTGATTTCTGGAGTTTTGCTATGCATTACCATATAGGATGGTTTCAAGGGAATAAAAATTATCAGTGAGCTGCTAGCCAAGTAGGGAAAAGCAAACAAAAAGAGAATACAAATGTTTAGTTGAAACAGTTTTTAAATGAAAATTAATTTTTGTCTGAATATGGTCCTATTATGGATTTTCTCAACAATCTAGGCATTCTCTGTCAAAAGATTTCTAGGAATTTAAAAGCTTGGAGATTTTTGTTCTATAGAATTAAGCTGAAATGTATCAATTAATCAATGACTTATGATCAGACTGACAGACAGAAAATTAATGGAGAGTCAGATGGAAAATGTGATTCCATAATATCTCTTTTCTTGGAAAACAATGTAAAATCACAGGAGTGCTTGAGTAATGTCTGAATTTAGAAGCCTTATCAGCCAGGCTGTTGGTTGTTATGTGACTGGCTCGGGGATGTCTAGCTCTGTAAATGCATTATGAAAGAACCCTTGTTCCATGTCAAGCTCCAGGCTCCTCAAAATTGGTTATCGTGGCATACTGAATTATTTGAATTGTTGCTTAATCTAAAACAGCTGAGAATTACTGCATTAGTAATAAGACAGTCAAAGTTTTAAAACAAAATAAATAACTTTGAGACATTTTTGCTTATATTTTGATCCCTGAAAATTAGAAGTTGAAGACCCATATGCTTCATTTTTTGGTGTTCATCGGAAGGTTATCACCTTTAAAACATCCTTGGCCTGAAGAAAATACAAGTATTCTGTTAATGCAAGGTACAAGACCCTTGAAGCTAAATAAAAGTTTTGTTTTGTTTTTTTTCATTCTAAGTCAATAGATTTTTAACTTTGTGGTTCACTAAATTTAACAAAAATACATCCCCAGTAATATATTTTGAAAATTTTGTTGAGAAACTTAGACTACACCTGTGCTAGCAGATTGAACTGGGCAAAGAAATCCATGTAAACACTGCATCTTGATAACCTAAATACCCAGAACGTTCTTTGTGTAGATATGGCCCTTGCCTAAAAACAGTCTCCTAAATCTCTTTACAAAACATAGTCAATGACTTAGAACAGACTGGGAAACTTTTCAGACAATTATTTACTTTGTGACTACTGTGAGGCTGAATTTAATACCAGATACTATTAAAATTTCATATTGTGTCGTGTTTTATACACAGCCCATTCTATTCATGTGGCCAGAGTTCCAGAGGCACAGTCTTGCACGTGCTTCGTAATGAAAATACACAGCACAGCAGAGACAAAATGGGAAATTGGATCAGTAGGGTTGGAAGGGATCACCTAGAACTTAAGGAAAAAGAGAATTTGAAGCAAAAAGGGTATTATGAAATAGTAAGGAAATAAAAAGGAAGCCAGAAAGCCTAAAGATATCAGTCAGAGACAAGAATGAAGTGGGAGGGAATGAGAACACCAAAATTAGCAGCACAGGCCAAAACCACTCAGAGACCCGGCAGGAAGCTTGAACTTTATTTGAAAGATTGCATTTACCTTTTGTCTCATTGAACATTATTTTTGTTTCACAGTTATCATATTGCTAAATTCAAAGAAACATAATTAAATCAAAAGAATCAGAATGGAAAGAAAGCAATTTAAGACCTGAGATGCTAACATAACAGATCCCTTTTTCCAAGTCTAATTTTGGCATTTATGAACAATTCTTTTCTGTGCTAGTAGCATGTAGCTACTTAATGTATAGTGTTGTCCTGTTAACGAAAATGATCGGCACCCTCCACTAAAATCCACCCACTCCGTCATACCTCAAATCCCCTTTCTCAAGCTCTTACTTCCCCTTTAAAAGGCCATTAGTGCAGAGGGAGAATGGTGGTCCAGCTGAGCGTGTCTAATACAGCCAATTAGTACAATTACAAACACCTTAGGTTTAAGATTTTTTTGTGTGATATCAAACATCTGTTGAGAAAATAAGGGGGAATTAGGTAAAGGCATGATTTCGCTGAACATTGTGAAAAATTAGCAAGATTTACCAATTCACAGAACAGCACCTTTAGGGACATGGAAGGAATCGTACTGCTAAGAATGTCTTAACCTAGAAAGGGACATTCTTTCCCTGCATATTAAGCACTTTCAAAAATATAATAACAATATAATGACAGAATTTCAAAAATATAATAAATATATATTTATATAAATAGTTGTAATCTTTCTGCTTATCCCTTTACTTTCCATAAGACCTTTCAGATTAAATTCAAAGCCCTACTTCAAAACCTGGCTGCACTGATGACACTGGAACTTTCTCTGAGGTCATGGGTATGCCTTGGACCACCTGTGACAGCCAACAGATTTTAAAACAAGACTGTGCATTGCCATATACACCACACGACCAAGTACACTACTATTTTGTGCACCAGGAATAGTGTAAGATGGCATTAAAAGTAGCAACAGATAGGAACAGCGGATTTGTCACTGTTACATACCGTGGTCTGAAGGAAATGCTCTGTACTCTGTACCCTAGTTACTCTATTCTGTTCCTCATTTCACTATGTAATGAATAGTCTTACCCATGCCTCTGTATTTCAGTCAAGATCTGGAACATGAAAGAGGAAAACAAAGTCTGTGAAAATCCAGATAGACAGGACAAACTGCTTTTTGAAAGGGTCTGGTGATTTCTTCTGGCTTTGAGAAAAACTGAAGTTTCCATTGACTTCACTATGGACACAAATATGCTTCTTTGTGTCATCCTCTGCTTCTTCTCGCTCTTTATTCATATGCATGAGCAGTACCTTAAGTCATCCATATTCACATTTTATTGAGTACTGTATATCACAGACAGCATGTCTGCATCTACAATCCTATTGCACTGGTCCTACTCTGAAGACATTTTCTCCCTTTCAAAAATATAATAAAAATCACTGCCAGCTTATGCTCAATCACAAATTATGCAAGCATGTCACGGTGTGACTGGAAATAATCCTCGTGGATTCATGGAACAAATTGCTGCATTTTGTACCATTCTAAGTTCACCTCCTCTCAGGCCTCACAGAACTTATTTTACCCCATGTAGTGCCACCCTCTATGCAGCTGGATCTAGAAAACCACTGTTGCTCCCACCTATCAGTGTTGCTACTGCATCTGCTTACTAACATGAGTGCTGTTACTGTGTTAGTCAGAGCAGCAGCACAATTTTAGTGGCAGAAGCAACAGCAGATTCAGGAAAATCATGTCCCAAGAGACTGACCCCAATCTGTTTAAAGTTGCTCCCACAGACCTACACAAGCAGCTTAAAATGATCTGTGTTCTGCTTGGGTAGGTGAGGTAGTTAGTTATAAATCCTCAGTAAGTTTAACTTGATTGCCATGAATCATACTGAATAATCTTCTGAACAGTTCAGTTTTAATCTTAATCTTGTTTTTCCACCTGTTCTGTGAACAGCATCCTACTATTTCAATGGCATTAACTGCCCTGGTGGCAGATGTGTATCAAGAAAGAATAGTTTAATAGAGAACAGGACTAGCTCTTCTCCCACCTTCAGCTGGAGGAGAGAACTGGGAACTGACAAAGCAAAGTAAGGCTTATAATCTGCAACCATAAAAAGTATTGATCCACTACAGTCAGTTCAGAAAATGAGCATCAGATCTGGGCAGATCACACACTGCACTGTTGTTACCCTGTGGTCTCTGCTGACATGTCTGTGCCTCTGTCAAAAGAAACAACTGCTACTCTATCTTTACTCTTCAGAGCTTCTTCTATTTTTATGGTTTCTTTTAAAACTCGTATCAAACTTGGAAAAGCACAGTCTGTACAGCTATCAGTGTCTTAGGTAGGATATTTATATCAGAAATATACATGGTTATCCCTCCATTAGTTCTTTATTTGTCCATCACTGAAACAGCTGAGAACTTCTCAATCAGAAAAAGCTCAATACAGTGGTTTTAGAATAGGTTCCAGGGTGGTACATGGGCTTGCACAAGTTGTTCCAAGCCATTATAGAAGGAGAAGCTGTATTGCCAGGTGCCAGGCAGGGATAGAGTTAATTTTCTGCTGTTAGCTGGTACAGGGCAGTGTTTTGGATGGAGTATGAGAAAAATACACTGATGCTTTGGTTGTTGCTACGTAGTGCTTACTCTAAATGAAGGACTTTTAAGTGTCTCAAGCTCAGCTATTGAGGAGCTGCACAAAAAGGAGGCAGGGAGCACAACTGGACCAGAGACCTGAACTAGCCAAAGGGATATTCCATAGCATAGAACATCGTGCCCAGTATATAAACTGGGGAGAGTTGGCTGGGAGCCACTGACCACTGCTCAGGGATGGGCTGGGCAGTGGTCAGTGTGCAGTGAGCAATTGGATTGTGTATCACTTACTTCTCTTGGGTTGTGTTACTTTCTCTCTTTATAATTTCAATTTACTATTAGTAGTAGTATTATCATTAATAATGCCACTACCAATACAAAAATAATAATAATTGTTCTTATTTCAACCTGCAGGTTATAAAAGGTTTACCTTTTCTTTCTAATTCTCTTTCCCATCAGAGGCTGTGGAGCTATGGGGGTGTGAGAAGGTGGCTGTGTGGCACTTGTTGCCAGCCGAGGTTAAACCATGACACAAACTTCAGACGGCTTTACAGGGTCCCTGGGAGAGCAGGAGCAGTGCTGTGCATCTTAGAATATCACGGTTGCTGTTGTGGCCCTGAAGAGCAGAAAGAAAGGGAAAATGAGAGGAAAGTACTCTGAATGGAAGAGACACAAGCCACTGAAGAGCTGTGAGTATTAAATATGCTTCCCAGGTTTCTCAGCATGTCCAGGCATATTTTCTAGTCCTTGTAAGCCAGGCTGCCCATATGTTCACAAACAATCCTTTTAAAATACAAGTTTACTTACCAGGCAAGGTTCCCCAGTCTCTCTGAGCTCTCTCACTGTTTGCTTCATTTAAAATGACATTTAATTAAATGAACAAGGACAGGCTTTGTTTCTCCATGGGAGTGGGGGTATATGCAATATCTTGATGAGCTGTTGAAAGAAAAAAAGAAACAGGAGTGGTCAGAAGATAATTACTTTTTATGCCTTTTCAGACACGAGTTCTTCTTCCAGACAACAATGCTGAAGTAATGTTATTAAAAGACATTTGTCTTAGCCATGACTTTGCTACTAGTATTGAAAGTTGCAGAGGAAAAAGAAACTTCAACCCTTGCCAACTTTGTCTTAACAAAACAGATTTTTTTTTCAGTATTTTTATCTTTCGAGGCACTACTTGCAGGTTATCCAGTCTAACCCCCAGCTCAATTTAGAGGCAGCTAGAGCAGGATGCTCAGGGCCATGTCACGTGGGGTTCAATACCTCCAGCATCCCTGGACAACTTGTTCCAGTGTTTGACCACACACACACAGCAAAAAGTATCTTCCTAATTTTAAACACAACTTTTTAATGTCATTCTGTGTCTATTATCTCCTGTACCCTTACTGGTTGTCACTGAGAAAAGTGTGACTCCATTTTCTTTACTTCCCTCATTAAGTACTTTTACATGTTGAAAAGCTCTTCCTGAGCCTTGTCTTCTTCAGCCTCAAAAATCCCAGCAAAACCACTATTTATGGAAAGGAAAATCTATTTAGGGTGATGCAATGTATTTTATATTCAGGTTTCATTAAATCTTAATTAACAGCCAATGTTCAATTAACAGTTAATAATAAAGGCTCCTTTCACATTCCTTCATATGCTTTTAGCATACATTGGAATAGAAATTATTTCACTGTTTTTGAATATATTCAGAAAAGCACATACCAAGTATATTTTAGTCTGTCATTATTTTTGGCAAGACATCAGAAAAAAAAAAATTCAGTAGGTGAAGTTGGAGATGCCTTCTAATTTACTCTTCACTTGATGTTGCTGGTTTTATTCCAGCAACCACAGAATATTTTAAACACTAAAAAGAATGGATGAAGCGTATTTTCATTAACAGTCGGTTCCATACAAATGAACTACATGAAGAAAAAAATCATACATCAGTCCAAGATTTAAGAATTCAGTCTCTCTGAATAGCAGAGAAGAATATTTAGATCCATTTATTTAAATTCCTTAAGAAAAAGCTGAAAGAAAGAAGCACCAAGGACCTTCTTTTTGCAACTGAAAACATAGTGGCAACTATCAATTTAAAATAAACTCTATTCCCAGCTACATCTGTGAAAATCAGACCTTATTATAATAATGTCCAGGGGGTGAATATATCTTTACAACAGTGGAAATAGGAGAGTTTGTTTTCTAATTAAATGAGGGGCTGCCAATGAGTTTTGGGGATAACTACAATATTCAGATCAGGTCCAGCAGGAGCTATGGGCTTGCAGTGCATTATTTATTTACATTATATGTGATATCTCCTTGAATTGCCCTATAAAATGGGACCTTTCTCTTGGTCTCCTATAACACCAGCTGAGCCAGAGCAACTCATTTCTGAAGCTCTGTATAAGAAGAAGAGGGGAGCAGAACAAGGAAAAATGCAAAAATTGAATCAAGCTTAGATGTTTTTCAGCTGCAAACCAAGACGAGTTATTTTAAAACCATCAACCTCTTACTAGAAGCTGTAGCCTCTGTCTAGAGGCACAGCAGAGTAGGTCCAAAATAATGTATTTCATTGATTTTATTAGACTTAAAAAATGCCCACATCCTGTCTGGACTGACTATTCACTTTTAGTCCTGAATTTGTAGTATTCTATGTCATAATTTAGACTCAGCTCTGCATATCTGAACTAATTAGCTGTCTGCAAGAACACACCCTCCAGTTGTTCTTCAGCATTTTTAACAAACAAAGATGTACTATTTATGTTTACATTTAAGTCTTAGTTGTTAAAGGAAAAAAGAGTTTGGGGGGTGTAATTTAAGGGAAAGTTCAATGGAAATTAAGCAATTAAGTAATGCATATAATCAGAAACAAGTTATCGTATAATTCCCTTTTGAGTGTGCAAGGAGATCACCATGATAAGGCTTTGTCAGTCAGTGGTGGAAAACCTGGAGTGTAATGTTGGAATATCTTTTTTTTTTTTCCAAAGAAAACTTGTAAATTACTCATTTAAGATTGACTCAAATGAAACAGTCAGATTTGATTGATCTGAATTGGATTTCAAGCCAGATGCAGTTGTCAGTAGTGTTTAGGTCTTGTGACCATTGGGTCTGATGGGGGAACTCACTGTGTTCAGAATTTAGTGATTCTCTCTGTGGTTGCAGTGCATGAGGGAAATTAAAACCTGGAAAACTACAGAGAGCGGCAACACTTGCTCAGGCAAGTTGGAAATGTGACCTCATTAGGCCAGTGATCACCATAAAGGGATATATTGGTCTACTCTGAATCTTTTTTATATCTCACACTGATATGGTGAATTACATCATTGTCTCTTAATCATATACAAAGTGCTCTGAAACTTGACTCTCAACCCACTTTTCAATATTTCAGGTTTTTCCTTGATTCTTGTTTTTTCTTCTGTTTAAACCAGGAACATGCTCTGTTATGTATTAAATCTGTACATTTACTTAAAAGCTTACCCTTCACGCAATGAAGAATGCCTTCATTCATGGCAATTTTTGGCATATTAAGGAATCAAATGTAGAAACATTTGTAGAGACATTAAATAATCTTAATTGATACTTGATACTAGAGGTCTAGCTGTTAGAGGTCTTCTCCCATATACAGTTAAGAAGTGAAGGAACTAGAAAAATTGAAATTCTACCTCTCATAAGAAACAAAAAATTAAGCATTGTTAATTTTGAGATGACATTTGTGCCCAGTGATCACACAGTAAATTCTGTTCAGCTCACGGCAGTCTTCATCAGCTCCAAAAAACCCCAACTCACTATTACATTTACATAAATCCAGAGATGAAAAAAAATGAGTAAAAATCCTGATAAAAGAGGATTTAAACTGGATTGATAATCTCTAAAGGACTTAATGTGCATAATGTTGGATGCACCTTTGCATTTGTCTGCTGTACAAATCTGGATATACACACAGGCTTATACTCTGCTTCATTACAAAATACAACACTTATGCGCACCCTCCCTAGGAGGGTGGTGAAGCACTGCAACAGTCATGGATGTCCCATCCCTGGAAGTGTTCAGGGTCAGGCTGGATGGGGCATTGAGCAACCTGGTCTAGTGGAAGGTGTCCCTGCCCATGGTAGAGGGGTTGGAACTGGATGATCTTTAGGGTCCCTTCCAACCCAAACAATTCTATTTGATTTAATAAATAGAAATTATTAACCTCTACATTTTTCTTGTAGAATCACATTCTTTCTAAAGACCTACACCTTTCCCACTGCTGCCTGTTTTAAGGAACAAGTCCATTTGCTAGTCCTTTTCTTGATTTTAAAATTACTTAGACTGTTAAATTATACACGATGTTGTGAAAAAATCTCCCAGGATATCAAAAGTAACTGATGGAGTGGGTACAACAGAAGCCAATGAAAATTTCAGTTAACAAATGGGAGGTAATACATGTAAGACAATGTCTCTAGCCCTGAGACTTGATTCTCAAACAACAAAAATGACTATGTTTCTGCTGGAGAAAAGCTAGTACTGCCAGTTGCTTAGATTACTAAAAGCCATCTTTTTTATTGGCAGTTCAGATCAATTAAGGAAGGAGAAAGCTTAATGTTGAAATTATAGACAGAAAAGGGCACTAACATTATAATCCTGTAATCAAAAGCAACCATATTACAATATCTGTCTGCATGCACACACTGCTGAAAGGAGTTACACCACCTGAAAACAGATGCCACTTAAAACATCGTCTGTAGGACAGGAGGTTCACCTTGGGGTTTTTATTTCATTGAACCAGCTCTATCTGAAGTTTTTGGGCCACTTCACCCCATCTAAACCCTTACACAAGACAGCTCAGATAATTTGGGCTGCATGGAAGTCCCCGATACTGTTTTAAGTGCCTTGTTGTACCTTACCTGACCACCAACCAAGAGGTCAGATCCTTCATAGGTTCTGTGCCAAAACAGTTCTGCAGGTATTCTGGGTATCACAGAGCATCTTCGATGGTTTTAGAAGTGAGCACCTGAATCAAACCACCTGGCCCTCTTTGTATTCAGTCAAGAGAAAGAGATACCTCAGAATGGGAGCTGGGATCTGGATGATGATATACAGGTGCCCTGTGCTTCTTTAGTGAATTTGGCTTAAAAAAACAAAGGTGACATGTTATTCTGCCTAAAGATGGATGTGTACTGTGAAGATCTACAGCTGGGCAGAACACTCTTGGCTTCATTCATAGCCTGCAGGGAGCTTCCTTACAGCCATTGGTATTTGAGATGCAATCCTCACCCCAAGGTTTACACTTGATTAGAGGAATTATATCTAAACTTCAGTGACTGTTGACAAGATCTACACTAACTACAATGGCAGCCTCCATAACTGTCTGAAAAAAGACCATCTACATTATAGATGCTTAAGTAATTTAACTTCCTGAACAAATAAGTTTCTACTGTTGTGTGAGGTGCCCAAATATATCTGAAGTATTCAGATAGATACAGTACAGTACCTAAATGCTTCTGGATCACCAACTGATGGTAAAGTGGTGATGCCTGAGGTGTCTAAAATGGCACTAAATACATATGTGTGGGCAATTTGAGTCCTCCGTTAAAGAAAATTGATGCTCAGCCTATGCTCATAATTACAGCACTTCATTTTAATAAAGTCAACTGAATCTAGGACTTAGTGTGGGATCAAGACTAGTGTTCATGACCGTGAGAAGCAACATGAATTCATTGTTTTATTTTCATAAATTCTAATATGAGAGTTTTATAAAGAAGTAAACTTTTTGACCACATTATTTTGAAAGTAAGCTACAAAAGATGCACCGGATTTTAAACTTTATGCTGGGATTTAGACATTTCAGTCATTTTCTTAAAGCTAGGGAAACACTTCCTAGATGCCTCAGCTGTAGTAGGACAAAATATTTTATATGACATTGATGCGTAAAAACAAAGGGAAAAAACCCCCCACTTTCCAAACAAGATTAGGAAAATAATATAAAAGCAGGCATTTAATGAAAACTTTCAGGTGCTCCATAACCAAAGAGCCGGTAATGGATTTTTACAGTTTATATAGGTTCAGTTATTCTGTGTAGTTTTTATAAGTCTATCCAATTAGAAACACAGCTTTTCTGGCATTCCATGCTTGGTCCAACCCTTCTTTTTGTTTTTTTTCCATGGGTTTCTGCCCTACTTCTTGTTATGCCTACAAGGCCTGGTGGAAAATGAGTCCTTGCTAAAGAATTTCTTTTCTTGGACAAAGACAAAAGATGTAGCAAATACCACCTATTGTTCTAAATGTGAGAGAAGTAAAAAACAAGTGAGAAAATATTAGGTACTGTTTAGTTACATATACAAAGCTACAGAGTTACAAATATAGGAAAAATACTAAAAAAATCTCTAGGCATCAACAGTTACGTCTGTCCAAGCAAAAATACCACAAGGGTTACACATTACAGCAGTTCATTGTCATGGAACCACACTCTACCACCAGACTGGAAAGGAGCTGTGCTGAAACCCACTTAAAGTGCAAAGGGCACCAGCAGGAATCACCCAACTGGATTTAGATTGGGATGCAGCAAGTTTAATTTTCGCACAAAAAGTGTTTATCTTTAATGCTGTCACATGATTTTGATTACACTACTAACAAATGTAACCTAAAAGGAAGTATAACCATTTTTGACATTCTGGGAGGTTATTTCCTCTAAAATTAAAAGGTGGAAAAGGATTCCACTGTGTGGGATAAAGAAGACCTTCAATAACAAACATCAAAACATTGGCATCTGCTTGAACAGACAGGTATAGGGTCTGTAAGGTAAAAGAAACTGGGAAGATTCCAGACAGATACCTCCAGAGAGGATTATTAAAATAGTTTCATTCCCGACAATGACTTCAGTGATGAGAAAAGAAATCAACAATAACAGGGAAGCACATCCACATTTCCATTTGTGATGCTGACGGAGACAATGACATGCTCATATTTTGCATTCCTTATTGCAAATCCAGTTTGGTTTTAACACCTCTATTTCAATGAAAGATAGCTGTTACAGACTGGCACTGAATTACTGACATCCTCCCAGCTGCCAGCTGTCCTGCTAAGGCAGAACAGTGCCTTGTCTGTTGCTAGAAATGATTGCTCTAAATTAATTTTCTCCAGTTTTTCTAATCAGCACATATAACACAAATTTACTATGCATGTTTCCTGCTCTAATCTGTCATGCAATAAACAGATTTTCTTCTTTCTGCTACCTATGTAACCTAGGATTAACTCTCTTCATAATGGAATACAAGGAGGAAAATATAATTTGTGTGGGGTTTGTGTGTCAAGGGTTTGGTAGAGGGGGCTGAAGGGGTGGCTTCTGTGAGAAGCTGCCAGAAGCTTCCATCATGTCAGACAGCCAACGCCAGCTGGTTCCAGGATGGACCGGCTGCTGGCCCATGCTGAGCCCATCAGTGATGGCAGTAGTGTCTCTGGGATATTTAAGAAGAGTGAATGGGGAGGGAGGATGCTCTGAAACTGCAGCTGGAGAGAGCAGTGGAAATATGTGAGAGAAACAGCTCTGCAGTCACAAGGACAAGGGTCAGGAGGTGTTCCAGGAGCAGAAATCCCCTTGCAGCCCGTGGTGCAGCCCAAGGTGAGGCAGCTGTGCCCCTGCAGCCCGTGGGGGATCCCATGCCACAGCCGGCAGATGCTTGAAGAAGGCTGAGACTCCTTGGGAAGCCCATGCTGGAGCAAGTTTGCTGGCTGTTGAGGGTGGCAGATCACTGGAACAGACCACTCAGGGAGGTCATGGATTCTCCCTCTTTGGAGACATTCAAAACCCACCTGGACACATTCCTTTGTAACCTGCTCTAGGTTGACAGGGGGCTTGGACTGGATGATCTCCAGAGGTGCCTTCCAGCCCTAAGAATTCTCTAATCCTGTGAACCAAGGCAAAGCAGATGAAAGAATACTGGCAGTGCAATCTCTTCTTTCAAATATATTTTCTATGCTGTTAGAAAAATGAAATTACTTCTTCAACAACTCCTTCAGCAAATGTTGCCATCTCAAGACTCCTGTCTCTAAATTCAGATCACAACTACCAATTCCTTTCATTAAAAAAGTGAAAAGAAGCCTTACGGTGAGCTTCTCCCACTACCATGAAAATCAGTGACACCAGCAGTACCGCACTGAGCCCACTGTTCTGGAGAAATTTGTTAGACAAAGGCTTTTTATCATTAAGCATCTGCTGTACTGCAAGTGCATCTATAGCTATAAATTGCACAAAAATGGTCTTCTTAGAATTGACCATGTTGCCTTTTGGGAAGATTGTAGCCATGGTATAAGAGACCCTGAATGCTTTTCCCTCAGTCTTGATTTTATACTGGTATATGCCAACAGACTTCAGTCTTTACACTCCTGACTTCATATTAAGTAAGAAGAGACTCAATCCTTCATAGCTGAACAGAACAGATGTATGGCTTTAAATGACTGAAAATTATATTTCTTCACTGTAGATTAAACATCCTCCTACTGCTTATTAAATGCACTTGTTCATTTTCCTGATTGACTATAGATTCAAACAGCCTCTTTTTTAGAAATGGATATCCTTAGATGAGGTAGTCTCAGCATTAAGTAGTATGTTAATGCCAAGACTTCTGCAGTACAACTTGCTCTGAGATTTTCATCAACAAAATATTATGCAGCATGTGAACAACAGCTGAAAAAAAGCCTCAAAACCAAAAAACACACCAGTGTTGTTTCCCACAGGCAGAAGCTAGGTAATATCAACCAAGAAATCACTATTTACAAATGAAGCAAATTTACATCCTCCTGCTGATCTTGTATTTCCACCTTGGGGAAAGAGAAAAAGAAAAAAAAAAAAAAGAAAAAAGGAAAAAAGAAAAAAAGAATTTATTTGAGCATCTCTCGTTTTTACAATTCCCATTTCACATAGTAAACAGATTGCATTAACACAAGCATCCAGTGAGTGAAGCAGGGATGTTATCTAAATCCCATCGTATGTTTACAGGATTCCTGCATCTGAAATTTGACAGGTTTATATTTTTTTCTCATAGAAACGATGAATCTCTCAAGGCAAGAAACAGCCAGCATAGTGTCTCTGTTCAAAGACTTTTCAAGGTTGTGCTATTCAACACAACAGAAGGTCAGGGTAATGGTGATGAAGTCTCTTCCATAACTACCATCAGAGACCACTGAGGAGTCAAGACATCTCATAAAGTCTAATGGTGCTTTGGCATCTGTTCCAGAGATCTTCCCTGCCCCCTCTTTTCTTCCACTTTTCCCTTCCTAGGAGAAGTGCAGCAGCTACATGACAGAAGGCTGGGAATGTAAGCATTAAGCAGATAACCTGTGGTTCCTTTTACTATTTCTTTCAAAATCCTTTCTATTTCTAGGGTTTGCATAGCTCTGTCAGAATTTCAGTTTGAATGGAATAAGAGCCAATTCAGTTGATTCCCTAGAGGCTGTCTAGAATGTGATTCCTGTGGAGTTATTCATAGACTAGCTAGTGTCCTTTACAGAACCTCTAAATCCTATACAGTTTGGTGCCACTTATTCCTGGATTAAATCTACACTTTCCACAGCTAATACTGACGCATCTCAATATAGCTCTCATTCATTTAGGTACTTTGGTAACCACTGAGGGAATTATCAAGGGGTTAGAAAGAAAACAGCTCTCAGAAGAACTCTGATTTATCCTTCAGAAGCTTGCACAATTTCTCTGCATTTATTTTGACAGAACATAGAGCTCTTACACACAGCAAAGCTCTGTGGGTATCCTGGATATTTTTGCACTGTATGGAGCAAAGGCAAAGGGAGACATAAAGTCATACATATCTGCTTTGTTTAAAGAGACCTCAGCTATTAACGTAAAATGTGACATATGTTCAGTCTCTAATCTTCTGCTTCCTGATGAGAGTGTCACCACTAGGTACAGTAAGGACAAAGAACAGTGTGGGAATTCAAAATGAAAAGATAGGGATAAGTGCTTTATCATAAAAGACTGAGTGCACAAATGACTCTTCAGTGTTCTATGTGAACACAGAGCTCTTCTTGCAGGTTTTCAGATGAGGAAGAGATTTATTTCCAAAAATGTTACTGATGCTTTCTAGATTTACACTTTGGCCTGGCCCCCATGTCACTGGGATGTTTACACTGCCAGTTCACAAGGACAGGTTATAAGATTTTTAGATATCTTGATCTAGAGTCTCTTAGGAGGAAGCACACCTTTGAGAAACAAGTAGAATATCTATCCCTCTCTATTCCAGACAATCTTGAGGGCAATTAAAAACTTTATCATCATACTGCAAAACAATTTAAAAGAGACTGAGTTAAAACCCCACAAAACTTCTTTTCAATTGTTTTCCACAGTTTGAGAGCTCAATTTTTACATGTTCACATTCTTCTGTTGAAGAGGTGTAACTTATACAGGAAAACAATGAAAATCTGAGCATCTTTCTATGGAAAAAATATCCACACTAGAACAATGTTTTGTCCTTTAGACCAGTATCATGAACCTCTATGAGTCTGTGCACCAAGGAAAACTTCTTAATTCATGCAATTTAATCAGAATCATGTTTAAAGAAGTTTTTATTTGTTAATAATATCTTATGAACCCACAAACACTGAACTAGGCATTAAGGATCAATAACAGCAATGTAACAAAAGAATCAGGATACTAGGAACTTATAAGATGTTCATTAAACTATACCTATCTAAACACCTTTCAATATTTTATTCCACATAGTCATAACACACATAGTTGTGCCAGTGCACACACACTGAGCTGTGCACAGACCTTTTCAGGAAGTGTGGGCTACAGGTACATCTCTTCTGAAAGGGTAGCTTCCCCATTTAGATCCATCTCTTTTTTGAGATGTGAGTGCTTCTGTTTTATTTGTACCTGTGCCTCTCCCTACAATCCTCTCATGCACACACCAGTGAGAAAGTGCACCCCATGACCATACACATGCTCCTCGCAGCCTCCTGGATACCTTAGCACTTGTGGAATGGCACCAAAGTCATCAACCACATAGATCTCCTGGCGTGAGAGTCCTGGAAAGACTAAGCCACCTTACCAGCTGAATGCATGTGTTGGTGGTGAGTTGTGAGCAAAGAGGGTGTCATTATAGCCAGCGGGGAATCTAACCAGTTAGACCTCGTGGTGATTGCAGCTGATTTGAAGGCAGATACCCAGGAAATCCATTTACTTATTTAAAGAGAGGCACCTAATCCCATTTCAGACATATTACAGAGCTCCTCCTTATGTTCAGTTGCTGCTCCAGAAATGCAGGAGTCTCTGATCCCTTATGGATATCCCTTTTTAAGATCATGGGTAATCTACAGGATTCAAAAGGTGCTATGTGTCTACATTTTGGCAACTAAATCTAAACTCTTTTTTTCTAATGAGATGAGCAGCTCTCAACACTCTAGTGGTTAATAAAGAAAATGGTTTAGCTGCTCAAATGAGATAGTTTTCATCTAGGCCATTTGACATGCTCTAGGATATCCATCACGAGCATTTAGTTGCTGCTCCAGTAGGACATGGATCTACCATGTAGATCCAGGTATTGGATCTGCCTCGTGTGGATGTCTTCGGGGAATGACTAATAGCAGAAAACTGAGATGTGATCAACAGAACTGAGCACTCATTGACTGTAGTGGAATCTTGGAATTCTAAAACAAATGCAGATTGCATATGCAGGTTTGGGAGAGAGTTCCATTTTTTCAGCAAAATCTAGTCTCTGCTCCCAACCGTTCCCTGACTCCTCTTCACCTGTCTTTGTCATATTGCATGAATATAGATTCCCTTTTCTCAGCATTCCTGTAACTCCTGCCAGAGGAGGGTTACAATAGCAGATATGGCTTTGCTTACCTCCCACAGTTTAGATCTGTAGCAGCTTCTTAATGCACTGGAACTTTAATGTAGTTATGTGAAAAACATCAAATGCAAACATAGGCAAAGAGATTTCAGAATAGCATGCCCAGCTCTGGGTTAATTTTCACAAACATGCAATATTCTTTCACTATATGTCCAGAATGCACCTTACAAAAGGCAAAGTACTTCTTTATTAAAGCTGATGTAAGAGTTTTATTCTGAACAAAGTAATGCTTTATTTTATTTTGAATTTCTTTTGTTTAGATCTCAGAAACAAATGGGTCATTTCAGCTGAATCATAAATCAGATTATGGCTAATGATTAAAGTCAGGAAAGCCTCATGCTTTTGAAAACAACATCTTATCAGAAAATATCTGCAGGTGTGCCATGTACAGAACTCATTAAATTGCTTGTAAAATTTAATGGTATCTTATATATATAATATATGTATCATTCAACAGTGAAATACTAGACCAGAGGCATAGCTGGTTGGAATATGCTTTATTATTTTTCTTATGGATTTTTTGGTTTACTTTTGCTATATTATTTCAAGAATATTTATTTCTTGAGAATAACATTTTAGAGTTGTAAATATGCAATACATAACCTGGTTCTCATTAATTTCACAATCCAGATCCAGGAGGTCTCTACAAAGAATGACAACAAAATCCAACATGTGGGATGAAATGCTGAAAACAACTGAAGACAGCCTGGTTTCTTTGTTATTTCTAACTACCAACATTGTAACTTGTGCTGACTTATGAGAATGGATTTTGATCTAAATCATGAAATTTTGCCTGATGTTTTGATGACTATGGAAAAATTTAAATGAATATACATTTGGATGTAGAGGAGACAGGTAGAAATGCTGTTTGTACAGTTTTGTCATTTTTCAAACTGTTTAACATTTAAACAGGCTGAAGGTTTGGTATCTACGTCCTCTGCTGTTTGCCACAGTGTGAGCTTGCAAATGACACTGATTATTGTGATTGAGCCTTTTACAATTAAAATGAAAAATAATTCTCCTTTCTATTTTACAGCAACAAGAATGAGAGAAAATTGAGTATCTTGCTACTGTGAGAATGATCTTTTTCAGTGTCTGAAGAGCTCTAAGCCACCTGCACTTCAGTTGTGAATGAAAAGTTGGGCAGCATTTTGAAAAGGTGTTTGACCAAGCAATAAAAAGAAGAGCAATGAAGTGAGGATAACTCATATAAAGGACTTAAAAAAGATCTCAAGAGGTTTGGGAAAGCAATAGAAAATAAAAGATAGAAAAACTACCTGCATTCAAGCAAGAAATTATAATATGCTGAAATGGCAAAACTTCATTTGAAACGGCCACAAGAATTCATGCCATACAACAAGAAAATGTTTAAAGAGGTCAAAGAATAAAATAGAGGCAATAAAAGCATAAGATATCATCTGAGTAGCAGAAAATCCCAGGTGACAGCCCTCACAGATAAAGATGACAGATATGCCACTGACAGGCAAAAATCAAGAAAGAGATGAAAGAATGCAATCAAGGTCTAGTTAACATGAAAGTACACTTACCACCGAGCCTTGGTAGTGATGTATGAAACAGGGAGAGGGTGGCATCCTTTGAAGGACTGCAGGAGGCTGTTAAATATACACTTTAGGATGTGGAAATGTTGACAAGTGAGTAAGGTAGCACAAGGTTCTAAATGGATAATTTCAAAAGTTGTGCAGAAGCTATTAATCTTGTTGAGAGCATTGTTTCTCTTGAAAAAATGTTTAATTTATACTTTTTAACTATTTTTTTTAATAAAATCTGAAAGCAAAACCAAGACAAAGATAGTTCCTCTCAGAGGAATGAGAGCAAAACTCACATTTCTTCAAAATCTAAATTATTTAAAGTTATTCTGCCTTTTTTACATTGGTGTCCCTATCCTTTCATGAGGAACAGTATTTTCCACATTTTACATTGAACAAACTTGCTAAGCCAGCATTGAGTAAAGTCTATATAAACTTGTCCCCAGGGAAAAGATTTCATCACTAGTTATTTGTCATTTCTAGTAGGATGTGATCCTAGGATCTGGACATGATTAACCTCATTAGTTTTTCAAAAATGAGCATTCAGACCTAAACCCAAACAATGTGAGAAAAGCACCTTTTTTTAAAGTAGTTCTCATTTGAAGGTTTCCATATCCTTGCAGTGCTGGGCTACGTTGTTTCAAAAATTAATTCAAAAGTTATTTGACACCTGTGTGTAAGTACAAATTATGTCCCATATTTCAAGCCACAGGAGCTGTTCACATTTATTTCAACTGAAGCTCCGTGAAGGGACTGTGATCTCACAACCCTCCACTTCCTGGGTACAGGTTAGTGAACACACACAAAGTTAAAACAGAGCAGGCCAGGCCCTGAAATTTTTAATCTGATAGAACTCCTGTGCCTTGGTGAGAACTTAGCTAAGGTTAGGACTACTAGTCTTGGCTCAGCTCCAGTGTCAGATCTGTGAACTTTGCTTAGCTTCAGGATAATTAGGGTTCAGAGGCACAAAGGTACTGCAGAGACTCCACTGCTGATAACCCGAGGCCATATCTTGAAGATTTTCCTCCTTGCTTTCCCAGCACACGGGCAGGCAAACTTCCACTGACGCTGGGAGCTGACTGCCTAGGCAAACACATCAGGGAGGGAGTCAAAAATGTGTTGTACAGATGGTAGTGGGAGCTTTGCTGGATAGTATTTCAGACTTTACTTCAGACAAGGAAAAATCAATCAAAAATGTTAACCACACTAAGTTTTATTATTGAAGTATTAGTAAAATAAATTAAAACAGATCTACACTGTGTCCTGTATGGATATATTACTTTTCTTTCTGTAAGTCTAACACTGTAACTTGAATACAGTGATGTATAGAAAAATATTTCAATATTGTGCTATATGCACTTATAGTAATCTTATTCTCTGTCTCATGACAGCAAATGCACTTAGCATGTATGAAGTTCTAATAAAAAAAGTGATTATCTCTTATAACTTATTCAAATGTTGCCATTATGAGAACAATTAGAATGATGAAATTATGTGTATGCAGGGAGACTTGATGATAGTGAAGTATTTCCTAAATGAAATAGTGCCCAGAAGGTTTAAAAATGCAGCTCAGAACTTAAATAAGAAGTTCCTAAAATAAAAGTGGTGACACTTACAAGCTTTAATTTTCTTTGAATGCTCCAATTGTCAACTTTCTATTTGCTGTCTAAGAAAGTATATACTATATTTTACTTAGAGTTATGCAGCATTAGATTATCCATTCTAGGAAACAGCCAATGTGAGCTTTTTTCTGTATTGATGTACACACAGACATGTCTCAAAGGAAAGCAGACATCTCTTTTTTTTCTGTGATTTCAATATTATTCATTGTGTTAGGCAAAAGCTGTTGGCATTTCAGAGTTGTAAAACTTCATATGTGTGTGATATGTGCTAAAGAATAGAATCTAAAGAATTTAAAAGACATCTGACTGACCTGGTGGCCTCGCATGGACTCACTCCAACAGGTTGATATCCTTCCTGTGCCGGGGTCTCCAGAGTTGGTTGCAGCACTGCAGGTGGGGTCTCACCAGATCAGAGAAGAGGGGCAGAATCACTTCCCTCAACCTGCTGCCAATACTGCTTTGGATGCAGCCCAGGATACAATTTTGGGACAAATTTTCATGTCATTCACTAAATCACAGTTAGTATTGATAGCTACACGTGAACTCTTCTTGAGCTGGAATGAAAGTGCTACTAACTTCAGTTTTGTTGTCCAAAGGGATAAATCCAAGGTTTGGTTGTTAAACACCAAATTGGCACATGGTGTCATGACATCAGCTTTTGCTCTTCAGGAAGAATGTCCACATCACTTCTAGTGTTGTCCCTTTGGGGAAATGCTCAGGTAAATTTAGCACCATGTAAAGCTCCTGGAGGTACTGGTCTGGCAACCAGCTCATCTCTCAGGAAGCTGAGGGTGTCCTGTAAGCAGTGTGTAATATTTCCATGCCCTCTGCAGATATTCCAGGTAGTTGCGCATATCTGAGCTGGAACTCCACACTTGTGCTTCATCATTTGCTTGTCATTCCCGTTGGTTCCTGTCTCTGAAACATGGTTCAGTGTTGCTCAGCTGGTGGAGAGCAGTTAAGTTTATTAACACATGAAACTGCATGTGCACTTTGCTCTATTTGGAGAATTAAGTCAGACTGAACGTACTTTGGTGAATTTACATCTAAATAAAAGTTCACCGTTCCTTTAATGCCTAACTAACTTATAATTCCCATTAAAATGTCTCTTATCAGATAAAACAGTAATTAACTTCTCAGCATTTTGTAATGTCTGAGTTTTCTTCTTTCTTGTGGAAACAGAAAGATAACAAAGGAGAGAATTGATTACAAATCCAACTTTAAAAACCAAGTATGTAAACAAAAAAGTACATATGATACCACAGCCTGCAGCTACATTGTGAAATTAAACAACACTGGTGAATGCACCTAAGGACTGGAAGTCCTATCAATATTGCCAAATTAATTTTGCATGAATCCCATACAATCCTTCCAAATAATTCCTGAATAGTTCACAAACGTGTAGCATGAACCATTCCCAGCAGGCAGTTTTGATGTCATGACTGTGTTTCTAAGATTAAGAAAATTTAAGAGTATGGGCAGAAATTCTTCCCTGCTTTTTGGCTTTTGGTGCCTGAGAAAAGTCTCAAACACACCTACTAAGAGCACCAGAATTACTTTCACATGAGCATGCCTCAGATCTCTGATTGCTCTCATTTTCAGAATCTGAGCTAGCAAATTGTACATGTGCCTCCTTTGCAAACAAAATAATAACTTGAGATATACAGATGTAGATACTCAGATCAATTTCAGTGCCTCATTTCACGAGTGGGAAGTCACTCAAGTTCCTCAGGGGAAACTCCTCTTGATTGAGTTCCCTGCAATTCTGCAGGATGCTTTTGAAAGAGCAGAGCTTGGTCTTCCCTTGAACCCCTTGTGCCAGGGTTGGATTCTGCCCTTTTGTGTGACAAACTTCATGCAAACAGTGTTGTGCAGCACATCCCCTGGCTCTGACTCCAAGAACAAGGCTGTGTGGGACAGGAAGACTCAGCCACTGAGGTTCCTAAAACACTGCTGGGAAAGCTGGCTCTGCCACCAGAAGCTGCATAACCAGAGCTGTGTCAGGGTTAATTACGTGCACAGAGAGGCAGGACTCATTAGACACCAGGAAGCTCTTACTGGCACATTTCTGCTGCTTTTTGTATCCCAGCAGCCTTTCATAATTCTAGACATACCAGTTTCCTAGGAGTTAACTCAATGTCTCTACTTCTGCACAATTTCTGTTAACCTGCCTTGAATCCTTATTAGCTCAGTTCATTTTTTTTTAATCCTCTTCTGGACTTCTATTGTTTAAAAGGCTAAAACCTGGAATTTGCTTATCATTATATATTTTTTTTAATATATTACCCAGCTAATGAGACAAGATACCTAAGTGTAAGTACATGGATGCATAGAAATTCTTACTCCTTTAATGAAGAAACTGTTAATCATTTTTCTTTTGACATTAAATCTATTATTCATGTCAATATGACATGGATGTAAGACTGTCATTACAAGATCATTACAAGAAATTTCTTTATCTGAGACTGAGGGATGATAATTGTTATTGCTAATAAAAGTAACTGCTATTACTTGGATTTTAAAATATAATTACATGGCAGAAATACTTTGCTGCCATTTACTTACACAACCCATGCAATAAGCATATAACTAAATTAGAAATGGATGAGGTGGATAGTGGAGATTAAATCCAAATTCACCCCTTTCTGATGGTATGCAGAAAGTTCTCACAGGACTGACTGAAGAAAAAGTGCAGTGTTAGTGAGGAGATATTTCTCTCAGCTTCAGAGAAGACACAGATGATCAGAAAATGAACAAAGCAGTTATTCACACCAGGCTGGCCAAGACTGCCAGCAGGAGAGGTGAAGGAACCTTGTTGTTCTGCCAGGTTTATGCAACTGAGCCCTGCAGAGACCCCTCTGTGCCCGTGTATCCATATGGCAGTTCATACACACTTGCACATTGCCTCGTAATGCCACCTCTGTTCTCCCAGACCTCTCCGGTTCCAGTTATTCCATGATGTTAGGATGCTGTAAGGGTCACTTGCATTGATATGCCTCGGTAAAATAAAAAGTACATTTCTTCCACTCAAAGGAATTATTAAGAAAATGAAGTGCATGATTTATCTGTACCGTAGAGTTTATCTGTGGAATGTGGAAAATATTAGCGTGATTTCGTATCTGACTAAAGCTGAATATGGAGTATATAAATACCAAACATAGAGAGAACATTCTCTACCTGCACTAGCATCCTGGTTTTGGCTGGGGTAGAGTTCATTTTCTTCCTGGTAACTGGTACAGAGCTGTATTTTGGATTCAGTATGAGAATGTTGGTAACACACTGGTGTTTTAGTTGTTGCTCAGTGGTGCTTACTCTAAACCAAGGACTTTGCAGTGTCTCATGTTTCACAGTGAGGAGTTGCACAAGAAGCCCAGGGCAAGCATGGTGAGGACAGGTGACCTGTAGTGGCCAAAGTGATGATGGCCAGTATATAAACAGGGGAGAGCTGGCTGGGAGACACAAATCACTGCACAGGGACAGGCTGGGCATCAGGCAGTGGCCAGTGGGCAATTGTGCAACACTTGTTTCTCTTGGGTTTGAGTCTTCTCTCTCTTTACTTTTATTATTATTAATATTAATAATCATTGTCATCGTCTTCAACAACAACAACATCAACTTTATTTCAGCTATTAATCTGTTCTCATCTCATGAGTTTTAGCCTTTTCTGTTTCTCCTCCCCATCCTATTGGGGGCAGGGGGAGGAGTGAGTGAGCAGCTGTGTGGCACTTAGTTGCCAGCTGATGAAACATAGTTAGGGTGTAATAAATATTTTATTTTCCATGAGTTTTTATGAGTATGTAATCCTTAACTGAAATACAAAGTGAAGGCTGGTTTTGATCAAAAATATGTCAGGCTTCTGTAACATGACAGTGCTATTAAATGCATTTTTATGTGGAGAAAAAATGGATTTTATGTGGCTCTGCCATACACCATTTCTTTACCTTTTCTCATTTCTGGAATATGATACAGGCACAACTATCTGTGTGTGTGTCTGCATGTGCATTAGACCGTTCTGTAGAGAAAAAAAAGGTATCTGAATGTGTTTGATGAGCTAACAGTGAGGAATTTTGAGTAGCTGAATAATCCCATAGGGAACAGAGGAATGCAGCTCATTCCTTACAATGTGGCTATGGGGTATCATGGACAATTTTCACCTGGGACTATACTTAGTGCCTTTTTAAATGATCTGAAAGACAGAGCAGACCTTGCAGGTGACATTATATTGGGAAGTGTTGCAAAATACTGTGTAAGGAGAGAGAAATAACAGAAGTGCCCTGAAAAGGTGATTAGAAGGAGAGGCAGGAAATGAGATTCAAGCAGGGAAACTGTATTTGTGGGAAAGAAACAGCTCAGAACTCAGTTGAAGCTGGGGAGTAATCTGAAGTCTGATTAAAAGCCTCTTGACATTAGTGGAAAAGATGCAAGATGATTTTAATGGGTCTTGAAACTGATGTCTTTTAAAGTACTTTGAGTTCCCTGAATGAGAAAGACAATATACAGCAGGTCTGATCCTGTGGGCGAGAATTTGCAGTGTAGGCCAGCAGCAGGAAGAGCCAGAGAAGCATTTACAGAGTTATTTGGGACTATCAAAGTAATAACAGCATTTTCACTCCCCGTCTCTCTTCTAACCTAACCCCCATGTTTCTTTCAGCTATGGAGGTAAATAGGGCATAGGGGGGCTACGTTGTGAGCACCAGAAACTTCAGTTATGTACATAGAATCCCTGAAGTGACTTTTGCCACTCTGCTCATGTTTAAAACTATGCCCTTCAACCCAAAAAATGTTCCTTAATGAGATTGGAAAGCTGCAATAAAGAACAGAATTTCAGTGGTGTGTAGTACAGGTTATATATTACAAACCACCTGGAGAATGTCTGGCAACAAACTTTGTAGATGTGTTTAATATTTTATGCTACACATGAAATATTAAGGTTCCTTTTTCTTCACAAAATCTCAATACAAAGGACATCCCCATTTGATTTACTAAATGGACATGATAGGGTGCAGCCAAAGTCATGCATTTGAGGTAGCATTATTCATCCACATCTTTTCAGGGTGGAGAAGAGAAGGCTTGGGGCAGAACTTATAGCATTTTCCAGTACCTAAAAGGGGCCTCAGGAGAGCTGGAGAGGGACATTTTGCAAGGGCATGGAGTGGTGGAACAAGGACAGGAATGCCTTTAAGCTGAAAAAGGAGAGATTTAGATTGGACATTAGGAAAAATTCTTTACTGTGAGGATGATGAGGCACTGAAAGAGATTACTCAGAGAAATTGCCAGAAGAACACTTCCCATCCCTGGGAATGTGCAAGACCAGGTTGGATGGGGCTTGGAGCAACCTGGTCTAGTGGAAGGTGTTCCCACTCCCCAGCACAGAGGTTGGAACATGACCTGTAAGATGCCTTTCAAACCAAATCATTTTGAATGTTTGTATTTATTTATGTGTTAATGTCTCACTGCTCTTGTATTCATTTTTTTCTTCCATTTTTACCTTTCCTCCTACATTTTTTTCTTTTCTTTTTGATCTCTAAAAGAAAGAAATAAAAAAATACTAAAGAAAAATAAATGCGTGCAAGAGAAAGGAAAATATCAAACTTGTTTGAAAAACGAGCATTACAAAACTCAGTGAAAAACAAATAAAGGAAAAATATTATATGTTCCCTTTAATGCCATTTTTGCTAAAAAATGTGAGAAGAAGGGAGCAAACCAAGCTTTCACTTTCAAGTTTTAATTAACAAGACATATCTTAATAAACATACACACTTATGTAACTTTTTAAACTTTCTTAATTGGAAAAGTAGGGACGTACACCAAAGTTGCACCTCACTGAATGCTAACAATTATAAAAGTGAGCGAAACTGTAAGTGATAATGAGAAGCTCTATTTGCAACTGTACTGAAATGTCTGCCTAGATCCTCTCTGAGGCATTCATACACCATATGTTTCTAGAAAATTGGTCACAGAATTTTCTTCAAAATCGACATTCCCCCAAATGTTAAAGGCTTGACTTTGGTTTGTACTTAGCATCGTTCTACAAAGGCAAAAGTTCTTTTATTTTTGTCTTACAGCAAGGCCTTTTCTCATTTCAAGAAGCACTATGTCGTGGTTTTGCTAGA
>WBMZ01009453.1:0-77189 GCA_013400975.1 Atrichornis clamosus | reverse complement strand
TTTTTTTTGGTAGGATTTTCTTGGAGCCTTGGAGGGAGATAACATGCCTTATCCCAGTGCATCAGGGCACAGACATCACAGTGTCTCCCTGACAGACCCGGAGGTTTGGGATTACTAATGGGAGCACAGGGACCCACTGACCTCTCCTACAGGGTTCTGGCGTGAGTTTTGCTGTTGCAATACAGATGCCACCAGCAAAACAGTGTTTAATCTTCTACAGTTGTCTCCTTGAATAAATCAGCTTATATGTAATCTGATTATGCATTTAATATAGATATATAAATTAAGTATATAATTGGTAAATAGGGCTTTGCCAACAACATTATTTTAATACAGGATTAGAGAGGCTGGACTGTCTTAAAAAACGTTTCTCTCTTTCTAGGGTAGGATTTAAAAGGTGTCAAACGAGTTTGACACCTAAACCTCGATCTCTAAAAGTCCAGGCACTCAGCTCTGACTGGGAACTCCCTGGAGCTCTTTATAAGCTTCAGGAAGAGAAGGCTGTTTTGCTGGTATCAAAGTAAGGTGTCCTTGCACCCTTCTCGAACTGCTCAACATGTACCACCATGCAGTGGACAACTTGGTGAGTTGAATGCAAAACAGATGCTTTATTTTGGAGCTGCCCTTTTAAAATTCACACTGTAGGCAAGACTGGAAGCAGTCACGTAAGACAGCAGCACTACACAAGGTGAAAGGTAATTTTACCTGCTGTTTCATCTTCCATGACCACACTCATCGTAATCCCGCCTCTTTCAGGCTCTCTTGCCTTCCATAAAACAACCCGCGGCTACCCTGGAGAATCATCAGGCACATAATTGCAACGTTCCTCCTCTGTGGCTAGTCCTGCAGAACAGCGCTTGGCCCATATGTTGCTGCCGAGGCCATAGAAACGACGCTATGGATTAATTACAGCGGGGGACACTCGGAGCGGGGAGCCTCGCGCGCGCTGCTCTCCCACGAGGTGCGCAGTTGCGAAGCAACCTGACACGTCTGCCAGGGCTGTCTAAGAAACTATTAGCCAGTTGCTACCTCCTATGCTCAAGAGCTGCAGGCAATTTCACAGTAATAGTTTCTCGGCTTCTCTCACGCAGGCAGCCGTGGTGCCGAGATACCGACTTAAATATGTATCATGGAATGGCATCCTTAATAGAGGCTTTACAGGAACAAAATGCATGTGGGTAATCCGCAAAGGCTGCTTGCAACTGACAGCTTCGTTATTGCTCTGAAGATGCATGGCAGGCACTGCGGGCCGGGAGCAGGGAGCAGCCACAGGAATGGACGGCCTTGATTCACGGCCCAGCAATGATTCCACAGCCCACCTACATGGGCTCAGGGGCAAAATCAGAAGCAACTATGCAGGGAACCCTCAGAAGTGCAGTGGTATTGTACGTATTGGGCTTGCATGGCCAGGCTGGGCAGGGAGTGGGAGGGTGTGCTACAGGGGTGGTTCTGTGAGAAGCTGCCAGAAGCTTCTCCCATGTCCGATAGAGCCAATGCCAGCTGGCTCCAAGACAGACCCACTGCTGGCCAAGGCCAAGCCCATCAGTGATGATGGCAGCACCTCTGGGATGACAGAGAAGGGGTAAAAATTACCTCGAGAGCAACTGTAGGAGGGACTCCATTCTGGAGCAGGGGAAGAGTGTGAGCAGTCCTCCACCTGAAGAGGAAGGAGCCACAGAGAGAATGTGATTAACTGACCACATTCCTGTGTCTCTTCATTGCTGGAGGTAGGAGGTAGAGAATTTGGGTGAAGAGTTAAGCCCAGGAAGGATGGAAGATAGGGGAAGGTTTTTTAAGATTGAGTTTTTAATTTCATTATCCTACTCTGATTTGACTGGCAATGTTAGATTTTTCTTCAAGTTACATCTGTTATGCCTATGATGGTAATTGCTGAGTGATCTCTCACTGTCTTTATCTCGACTCATATAGCCTTTGGCTATATTGCTTCTCCCCTCTCCAGCTGAGGAGGGGAGCAACGGAACAGCTTTGGTGGGCACCTGATGTCCAGCTGTAGAGAAGCAGAGGTGAGTTTCTGGGAGCCTGGAGCACTCTGGCTTGTAAAAAGGACCACAAGCCGGTTTCCTCTGCAAACACAAAAAGAAGGGAGACCTCTGTGCAGCAGAGCTGGGCCGAGTGTGGAAGTCCCCTAGTGTGATCTGGCATCAAAATGAGTAATTTGCCTTTTTGGTTTTTTAGTAAGAGGGAAACTGAACGTGAAAGCAAAGGCAGTTTGGGTATATGCATGTGCGGAATTAGCTTTAAGGCTCATTGCAGGTGAATGAGGTAGGAGATCATGCTGGTACACGTTGGGAAGTTGATTTAAAACACCTGAAAGCTTAAATGACACTTAGTGCCTTCAGAAAACTACCTGAATCCTCAGAGGAAGGGCAGCACTAAATTTTGACAACATCATCACTACACGTATCCAGTGCCCAGAGACATCTCCTCCTGCTGCTCAGCTTCCCCTTTGCAGTATTCCCTGCCCAAATGGAGGCGAAAAAAAAAATCCACTAAAGGACTGGTCCCCCAAGGGATGCGTTAGTTGGCATCATTTTCTCGGTGGTCGAGTTTCAGCAATTCAGAACAAACAGTGATGCCTCTCCGTGGCTTTAATGGCGTTTGCTGTCAGAGACGTGAGCCACGGGAAAGGACAGGGCTGTAACTTTATTTTAAGCCGGATAGGCTCTAGCTAAATCTCCTGAATCCCTTTCAGCTTTGGAAATGGTTTTCCCCTATCTCTGCCTTCTACCTGGTGCCTTCACGTTGTTTGTGCTAAAAGGGGAATGATACTTTTAATCTGAAAAATGCCTTTGGAGCTTTGGAGTGGATCGTTTTAAAGTCAACAGTGTTTAAAGCACATTAATGAGGGTATTCACCATAAAACAGTTTTATTTCTGTGTGTAACTGATAAACATGAATATGAGGGAATATAAGGGAAAAGAGGTGGGAAAACAGTCGTGCTTGGAAAAGCAAACAAACTGTGGATCCACAGCAAAAAGGGTATCAAATTATTATAACACTAAAGCCGGCTGTGAATCTTCCAGTGGAACACTTTTTTTTTTTTTTCTCTTTTTTTTTCCTCCTCTTTTTGCGTGTAAGTTCATGGCTCAGCACTTTGCCTGACGTTTGGGAAATGATAGTCAGATTACACTGCGAGAATAGCATTATAAGTTTTTTAAGTTCATATCATGTAAGTTTTTTAAAACAAAAGTGGTAGCTGATGCTCATCATCCTGGCTTATTCCTGTGAAGACACAGGGTAGTGCGAAATAGGTGAAGGCAGTAGCAAACAGAGCTGTTGCCTTCTGGCAGGTAGAAAAATTTAAAACAACCAAAATATTAAGACAGTTTAAAAATTAAAAAAAAAGAAGGTCAGTGTGGTTCTCAGGCATCATTCCCTTTTGCTTTGACATTCACCTCTTTCAGGGTAGAAGACTTGAAAGCCCAAATGTAAATTGCGTGTCTCTTAATGGCAATAAGTAAGTGCTATCACCCTTTGCTAAAATGAATGAGGGGAAAAAAAAAAATCAAGTGACTCATTTAAATTGGGCACTTGTTTGGCTCTTAAAGATGTACAATATGATTATAAAACAAATCAATAAGCTTTCAGACTTTCTGAATGTCATCACAAATGATTAGGTTACATGAATGGGTCTAAGCTCACCTCACTCTGACCCCAGGGAAATCCAAAGTGCCACATTTGGACAAACGGGGTGCACCTGCCTCAGAAATGTGATTTTTTTGTCATCGTTGCTGTCCCCCAAAGGATGCTTATTAAGAGAAAAAGCAGGTAGAGCTGTAACACAGTATGCAACCGTAGTGGCAGTCTTCTTTCAACACGGGTAGAAATCAGATTCTAAGAGCATAAGGATGCACATGAAAATGTGTTGGCTCTCGTGGATATTCCTGCAGACCTGGGGCTTGTGTAAATGGCATCCCATAATAGGCAAGCTGCAAAAGGGAGCCATGCTCACCCTTACAGCTGACTTTTCAGAATTGTCATCCCCACAGACACTTAGGCCTTAAAGGCAGTGTAGAGACACTCCCTGTGAGGGGCAGGATCTTACCAAACTTGTGTCTTCTTGTAGATCTGGCCGTGCTCATCCGAGTCTTCACCACCTGGGCCCACTGCTGCTTTTCAGGCCTGCACAGGGCCAAATTGGACAGGTTTTAAGGGGCACAAAAGCCCCCTTCCACCCATCCTTGGGGCTGTTCTGTCACAGGACAAAAGCAGACATCATTCTTAGTTGGAGATGAAGCACAACTCTGACCAAAAAAGTAATTAGCATCAGCTAATTAATCAGATAGTCTGCATGTGTGGATTTTCTAGACCCCAGGCAAGGAGAGCCCACAGGAAAGCAAAGCCCAGCATGGACTCCCCAAAAGGGGAGAGGCACTAACACAGCAAAGTCAGTCCACCTTCACCATCACTTCAATTTGCCTTAGGATAGTATCAGTGGTGTAAACAACCCCTTAGAGGAGTTGTCTGAAGCGTACCAGAAAAACCAGTCCTGCTCAAAGAAAAAGCAGTAGAAATAATTGCATGTACTCAGAATTGGGGCATCTTGCATCTTCCCCTTATTTCCTCATGAAAAATGTTCAAAATAAACTTTGCTACATTATGTTTTTCTCTGAAATCACACAAACACAATATTGGCCCATGGAGGATTTAGGGCTTCAAAACTTTTTATTTGACCTTTGCCCATCAAAACATTTTGAACTTTTTTTTTTTTCCTCTCCTGAATCTACTCAGACTATGTCTGTCCAAACTAGAGTTTAGCAAATCCATCTGCTTTAATTTTCTTCTTACAGGAGCTTTTGAGTTGCAGCTATTACAACAGTTTATTGATGGATGGTAAGGAAGAGCTGGATTCCACAGCCTCTCCTCCACCAGCCTCCCCTGAAACCCTGACATCCTCCTTGAACCAGGCCCAACCAAACCTTGAAATGTTACAGGGAGGTGAAGAGTGAATTCTTGTCTGTATCCCCTGTTAAAAAAAAAAAAAAAAGAAAAAAAGAAAAAGAAAGCTTTTAAGAAAAAGAATAACTATTCAACTTCAGCTCTCCAAATTAAAATGAAAAACAGTTTACATTCAGGGGGGTTCATGTATTTATCAAAATCATTTTATATGGGGAGAAAAAAAAACCACAAAGAAAAAGAATCACGAACAGTTTCTCCCAGACAAATTCTCATTTTTGATTAAATCTATTTCCAGTGTGTGAGAGGATGAAATATATCAAGTCTAGGAAATAAATGTGTGAGCAACTTTCAAGAGTAATCAGGATTTACAATGACCTTTTATTCTAGGCAAGTAATGGCAAGCGCTATGATGGATACAGAAAAAAATTACTGAGAAACAAGGAAATTTGCATCCAGGACCAGCAGGAGCAAAGGGGGCACTGAATTGTGCTCGCTTCACACAGAGGGTTACAGTGCCATGTTATTGCAGACAAATGAAGGGCTTGCATTAAAAATGCATAATTTAATCAAGAGAAAAACTACTAATCAGATTGAAATATGCAGACCTGATATTGGTTTTTTAATATTAGTGTTATTAAATTCTGCTATAGTTTCTCGCAGAATCACCCAAATGTAAATTAATATAAGGAGAAACAGTTAACAAAATTACAGGCCCAGATCAAACATTCCTGCTCAGTCGCAAGCATCCCGCTGACTTATGATATTGGGGATGACATAAAAGGCTTAGTATAAAATACTACATGCACTGATCTAATAGTCCATTCCCCAGTCAGAGCAGCTTGAAATGCACCCCGAGGCAGTTGTTGGCTTGAGTTGAACGGGAGCTGAGGACCAGTGCTGGCGTAAGGCTCTGCCTTGGCCCAGCCAGCACAGAAGTGCCACCCCCATGTGCCATAGCCTGAGCATGGCCAGAGGGCTGCCAGCTCCCCCCAAAGCCAGCCCGTGCTATAAGGAGCAGGAACTTATTCCCTGGATGTAATCAGCTGCTAGAATTAAAACCTGCACCAAGAAAACAGAGCTGAACATTCCTCTAATTTAACACATTAAAAAGCATTAAAAATATCCCCCATCTGAGTATACACAGATGACGTGACAGTCATTGCCTCTGCTCAGCATCTCTTGGACTTAGGCTTACCCAGGGCTCTTCCACCATTGGTGCTAAAGTGTAAGTTTCCAAATTGCCCATTTTACATGAGGGTGAAACAGCTGGGCAGGAAGGTACTGTCACTTGCCAAGGTTTGCCACTTTGAGTTAGGGCTAGGAAAACACCCCAAGCTCCTTTTCTCATTTGAACATTTCTGATGTGGCAAACCTCAGCAGAGAGATGTTCTTGTCCTGAAATCGCATCAAGGAACCAGGGGCTCACATTTCTGTCTACACAACTGCTTTACTGTGCTCAAGTTACAGCAAGAAAGCCACCCTGTAACACCATTCTTCAGAAAACAAAGAATTATTAATATTAACTTGGTTTCTAAGGGTGGCCCTGGCACCACTGTTTCAAGGAGTGTAGAAAAACCAGAAGAATTACACTTATCATTTTTTCCCCTTGTCAATTAGAACATAAACACTGTAGAATAGAAATTCTTTTTCTTTTTGTTTGCACAGCACCTTGTACCATAAGGTCCTAATCTCTCAGGTACATCTGAGAGATTGTAATGTAATGTACTGCAATGTATCTCATTGAGCCACTCTCCATCATTTCCCTGCCATCCTGGTTAACTGGGGAGGTCCCCGTTAACAGGAGGTTAAAATGTGAGACACACATCTACAAGGACACGATGGAGAATTTGGGCAACTGCAGGCCTGTCAGCCTGACCTCAGTGCTGGGGAAGTTTATGGACATCATCTGGAGTGCCATCATGCAGCACACACAGGACAACCAGGGAATCTGGCCCAGCCAGCACAGGGTATGAGAGGCAGGTCCTGCTTGACCAAACTGATCTCCTTTTGTAACCAGTGGATGCCTAGTGGATGAGGGAAAGGCTGTGTCTGCCTGGACTTCTGTAAAGCCTTTGACATTTCTTCCCACAGCATTCTCCTGGAGAAACTGGCTGCTCATGGTTTGGACAGGTGCACTGTGTGCTAGGTCTGTGATCACTCATGATCTTAGAAGTCTTTCCCAAATTTAATGATTCTGTAATTCTATTCTAAAACAGGTACTGAGCATTTAACATTAGCACTGATTCCCACTGACACTTTATTTGATATCCGTGTATGAGAGAAGGAGTAGACGCACAGCAGGAAAACAAGGGAAATTAAACAGCATGTGTGACCGCTACTACACAAAACTGCTCATTTTGCAAAAATAGCTGTCGACTCTTTTAGACTGAAAGCTGATGTGTCAGTCACACATCCTACTTATTTTTCATTTTATGTGATATATTGTATGAGTGTTTCTGACACTACTTGCACCAGGGGATAAATAAAGCTAAGCTAGATTCCCTTTGCTTCCTTTTCCCCCCCATTTTTGCCAGCTGCTATCTCTCCCTGATCATAGGTCCTGCACGAACACAACACCATAGCACGGCACACACACGGCCATCAGCAGCATCAGATAACGGCCAGGAAGCTGCTGCTGCTCTCGATTCCCTGCTGTGTTACATCAGTGCTAATGAGGAGTAAATAATAGTAATAAATCAGCTTTCTTCAGTTGACAGTAAGGTGTTCAATATCCACTGAAGCCCTGGCAACTCGGAGGCGGTTTCCAGAGGCCCCTGCCTAGCAAACGGTGCAATACTGCAAACACCATTTACTCTGGGAGAGACAGGTACCATATTCTATGGTATGAACTTCAAAGCAGCCCATCCTGCCACATTAGGAAATCCTTTGCAGACGGTGGATGAATGAAGCTGGAGGAGACGCTCACCTCATGGGTTACAGCCTGTCATGCAGCGTGTGCCTGGGCTTGACCTCCCCTCTCTAACCAAAGAAATGCTGCAGCAGAGCCCTTCTGGCTCACAGGGTGGGTCAGGGGCTTGCAGGTACCGATAAATCTCGGGGGGGCCATGGGTGTGCCCTTGCTCAAGGCCTGCATTCAGCCATGCCACCAGGTGATTAGAGCTGGCTCAGCCAACCCTCTAAGCTGGTATTCCACCTTCGTTTTGCTTCCTACCATGGCAACATATTCATAGCAGCATATCCTTCAAAAGGAGAAGCCCAATTCCCTCTAAAGTTAGATTTCCTGCAACTCCCAGAGAAATCTTGCAGGTTTAGGAGCAGCAGCCAAAGCACAGTGCTCTAACCAGGCCCAGCAGTGTGGCATACAGAGGGGCTCACGCCTGTGTGCCACCCGCATGAGACCCTGCCAGGCAGCACAAAAAACCTAAACAATCTTCCAAGCTAATGCACTGAGCAGTGCCTTCATCTTACTGTAGACATTTCTTGCTTTAACCAACACATTAGGCAGCATTATTCTTCACTGACTTGAGACAGAAAACATGGGAAAGATCCCAGGCCAACAGACATTATCCCAGATGGCTTCTCTTGTCTGTGACAAAGAACTGGCACCACCATCCTCATATTTGAGGACTTTTGCTGTTCCAGGCTTCCTAATAATGTGTAAAAGAGCAGTGTTATTAGTCAGGACTGAGGCATGACCTGAAGAGTCAGGAGGCAAAGGCACTCGGGCAGAATGATGTCAGAGTAGGGACAGGACCCTGCCCCTCTGCTGGAATGGGATGTCATTGGCTTGGTCCCTGGTAAGCACAAAATTTAGGAAGCTCCCCAGTAAAATGTAGTAGCTAAAGATGTACCATTTCCTGAAACTCTTAAAAGTCCAAAGCACTGGCATTACTCACTGTTTCCATCTCCTTTTTGATGTGCCCTTTATTCCATGGAGGCTGCTGCATAGTTAACAGCTAGGAATTGAAAACGTGGAAGGAACACCTATCAGCAAATCAAGAGGACAACTCTTTAACTTCTTGAAGGTTTTGGGAACTAAACACTGTAAAGGAAGACAGCAATTGAATTCCACTTCATTAGAAGGAGAACCATTTCTAAAAGAAGAAATCATCAAGATGGAGATGTAACAGTTCAGCAACAGGTCTGGAAGGGAAAAAAAGATGGGGTTTTCCGCTGAAAGCCTTGCAGCAGCCTTGTCCTGAGCTTCATTGGCCTCTAGTGGAAAACAGAAGCTATGCCTTGTCATCACAAAACTTCATTTACAGGGCACAGGGAAATACACCACTGCCCATGTAGAGCTTGAATACATACCTGCAGTGAAAAAGGACAACTATTCTGTATCAGCTACATACAGAGTCTTGCTTTTGCTATCATTCAGGGAAGAGATTGAGTTAAATATCCTACATATGTTCCCATTCTAGTAAGCCTCTTACTTGTCTGCCATAAAAGAAATAAAATTTCACCTGCAGAGGCACTAAGTTTGTAACATTTGGGGTAGAAACTCAGCACCATTGTATGTGCTCCACTGAAAATTACCCTTTCATTAGCATTCAGACCACAGCAGTTTGACTATAAAGAAGATTCTAAAGCCAGGATTTCAGTTGCTATCTTCTGTAAACACAAGCTCTCAAAATGAAAACATATGCCTGTACGGAGCAGGCAGTCACTGCAACAGCCGTTCTGCTAGGTATAAATTCAACAATTCAAACCCCATGGCTCCAGTTTCCATGGATATAAACAAGACAACACTCAATTAATTAAAAACACAAACCATAATCAAAAGAAAGCACTATGCAGGATCACAGGAGCAAACCTCTGAGAAGGTAAGTCAATGGAGGGCAGTAGGCTCAGAGCAGAGAGACTGGATAACAGGAGCAAGACATCTCTCTTGGGCAGAGCAGAAACCCAAAAATCAGGGCCAGCTGAAAAGCAAACAGTGCCCCCAGCAGTGTGCACCAGCAATGAGCAGATGCCTCCTGAGCAGAGCAGGGATGCCGGTTGCCAGCGGGCACCGGTCTCCTCCAGCTGAGTATAATTTCTGTGCATCCCTCCAACAACTCCGTAAGCTTGGCTTCGTTTCCTCCCCCCTCCAGTGCCTGCCTTCTGGAGCCCAGGGCAACGAGGCAAGGTTTGCTCCCTGTGAAACAGCATCTGTCACAGCGGCCTGGAGATGGTGGGAGGCAGATGGCACCGCCACCCTCCACGTGGAGCGGGTGCTTGGCTGGCCTGCAGAAGAGACACGGTCCTGCAGCCAGCTCCCAGGATTTGTCTCCGAGCCTCTGCAGAGGCTTGGCCCTTGGGGGCCGCAGCACACAGGAAAAAGGAAAAGAGCAACAGGCATTCTCAAACCTGAGGAAAAACTTCTTCAAAACATATTTTTAGTGTATTTTGCCTGGGTTTTGTGTCCATTTGCTCCTGCATTCATTTTAGCAATTTCTGTGCTAGCAAGGGGTACAGGGGGTTGCCGTTAGAAGTTTCTAGGAAGCTGAACTGCCAAAAAAGGTGCAAATAAACCCCATGTCAAACCAACACAGCATTCATTCATTTCGAGCAAGGTGATATCAGCTACGCAAAAAATCTGAAAAAAAAGAATTTTGAAAGCCAAGTGCAGTCTTCTGACTTGTTTGTTTTGGTCAAATTGCTTGCATTCCCTTCAGGGAAGGAAGGGAAAAGATCAATGACGAAAAGCCACCACTTAATACTTTTTGTGTTCAGAAGTGTTCACACCCAGTACCTTGTGTGCCTGTGAGGGAGAAATGTAACCAGCAGCAGGGAACCTACCAGGCTACCTTCTGCCCAAGTATCCTTGGCTCAGTGCTGGTCCAAGTGCCTTTTTTCTGCAACATTTAGCAGAGTAACCTAAAGCAGCCCGATTCTGACATAAATGTAAAATAATCAAGCACAGGACTTCAAGATCATGAATCTTCAGGGCTGGCTGAACTCCCATTTGTAAATCCTAAAGATTAGTTCTATTTACTGCCTTCCTGAGGAAAAGAAAAATAAAAGATTAAATACAATCAGCCTGAGCTGGAAATGGGCTTCTCTGTTCCTCTTGCACAGACCGGGATCTCAGAGCAGTAGAAAGCAGACGCGATGGCAGCAGGACTGGTGTGTGGCAGAGCTTCACCAGGCTGCGGCAGCCCCTGAAGCAAAGCAAGGCTGTTGTGGCACAGGAAAGCTTTCCTCTGTGTGAAGAGAGGCAGCCAGGAGAGCTGTCTGCACCACATCCACTTTCATCTTAATTCCTAAGGCTGCAAAATATTTGGCACTGGTGTGATATATAGTCTTTCAGTTAAGCATGCATATGGATAACACCCAGCTGAAAACAGAAAAGAAGAAAAAAATTAAAAAAAAAAAAATCACACTATCCTTAACAGACAAGTTAAACCTGCTTATCTGCAGAGGAATGAAGATCTTTTTTTAGTAACAGCTGAATCCCATGAGAAAGCAGTCACAGTTGTGCACTAGCAGACCACATACCAGCGTGCCCGAGTGGCTTCCTACAGGAGAGGAACTTTTTAACTCGATACTGAAAATACACCGAGACTCAAATGGCAAAACCAACATTAAGCTGCCAAAGACGTGAAATAAATGTGACTTTTAATGATCTGTCTACCACCACTGAACAACACGAAGCTTCCATGGCTGCTCTCAAGTCCCGAGTACAAGCATTTGCCTTTATGCCCACCACATCCCAAAGCTCAAGTCAGCTCAGAACTGGCTTGGCAATCCCCAGGCAGTGACTCTGTGGCTCGTGGCACATGCCGTGTCTGCAACTGGGCTGTCATATTGCCACCAGCGCCTTTGCTTGGTCTGAACCATAGGATGACCTCCCTCCTTCTGCTGCGCAGTGCAGAAAGCCAGGTAACTGGGGTAATTTTTAAGACCAGTACTTTGCTTTTTATCCCCTAAGATAAAAAGATTTAAGTTGAATTCCTTCACATGCAAGAAAAATTCAGCCTCAGCTTCTATTGTGCCCCCTATGAACAGTGTACCTTACCTGTTTATCACTTCTTACAGCTCCTCAGACCTCCCAGTGACATGGCAAGCTTCAAACAGTGCATCCATGTAACAAAGCTCCTTGCTTCCAAAAAGTTTGTATTGGGTAACTGCGCAGATTTTACCAGAACTGCCCTCCTTCTGTGAGCTCATGACTGAGTCTAACTGGCATAGGAAGGGCAAAGGTTCTGATTCTCCCAGGTTAAGACAGGTAAAAGAAAAAGATGTACTAACAATCTTCTTATCAAAGTACAGCACACAATCAGTGTGGTTATTGCTGTTTCTGTCCTGCGCATTGGTTTGAGCCAATTAACAAGAAACTGTGAGACTTCTGGATGAAACCATCTCCTAAACACTGCAAGGAAGAAAAGCAGTAACCATTCCCAATTCCTCATGTCAGACCATGAGCACAAGAGAGCACGGCCCTGTCTGAACGAGTCAGGGTGAGCAAAGGGAGACCCTGGACCCCAGATCCAGGTCCTGCCCTGGAAGGATCCTACAAAGCGACCTACGCAGCTGCTGACCAAAACAGCGCTCAAGCTGCACCGGGTTGGGGCTGTCTGGAAGAAGACAGCACTGCTCTCCCCTTCCTGATTTGCACAGCCCAGGGACACAAGCACTGTGGATGGCTGTCTGCTTATCCAGGTGTGCAGGAGGCCACAGGAGGCTGAGCTGTAGAGCCAGGTTCTCTACTGCTTCAGTAAACGGTAAATACTTTTGGAATGGAATTGAGACAAGACTTCAAGAACCACAAGAACTGCAGGTGGAAATGCTGCCCTCCAGCAAGGCTCTGGCTGGCAAAATGCTCACCAGTGCTCCTTGGGCACGGCTGATGGGAATGAATGTTACTCACAGAGCTTCCTGAACCTTCCAGGAGTGGAAAACCCCTCTTGCTCTCTTCTCTGCAATGCTTTCATAACTTAATACACTGTCATTCACAGCATAGCATAACATGCTGCAATTCTCAGAGGAGGATTTTTTCCTCACCCTCTCAACTCCAAGAACTGTTTTGGTTCCAGAATGATTTTTTATACTGATCCAGACTCCAAGTTTTAAATGCTGGACAACTCTACAACATTTACAGTAGAAAACAGTGAGTTCAGATAAGGCAAAAATACAACCAACCACCACCAACAAAAAGAAACCCAACAATAACTACCCAGCACTATGCAGAGGATACTTGAGTTGAATTTGGATATTAAATAATTCCTGGGAAGACCTACTTCTACTACCCACTGTAAAGATTTTTGAGAAAATGAGCTCTTTGCTGTGGAATTAATAATAGATCTATGCAGATTGATATTCCCAGGAGATAAAGGGAAAGGGAAAAATATTAAAAACTGATGCTCCTGGCAAATGAAAAACTAATGGACCGTATTTTCCTGAAGGGATGGGAGGTGTTTTTATTTTATTTCACTCTGATGACTAGACAAGACCTGTTCTCAGGGAGTACCATCACCAGCTAAATGGAAACACCTTGAAAATTTAATAGAAAATGCGGAGAGCACAAGTCATCACATACCAAATATGAAGAGCACTGAATGATTGCAATGCTGCAGCTGACTGTAGCTCTGCTCATGACTTACTTGAAAACCAAAAGAATTCTGCATCATTCCAACCAGAAGTTTCTGTATAAGTTTGGCAGGAACACCAGGGATTCAAACTGCAACCAAAGCCACTGTCAACTAGGAACACTGTTTTTTCAAATCTCATCTGTACTGGCATCTGAGGTTCAACAAGACCAAGTGCTCAGGAGTGACCTTATCACTTTCTACAACTCCCTGAAAGGAGGCTGTGGCCACGTGGGGGTCAGTCTCTTCTCCTAACAGGGACAGGACAAGAGCAAACAGCGTCAAGTTACACCAGGGAAGGATTGGATATNAGGTTTAGATTGGATATTCAGAAAAATTTCTTCACTGAAAGGGTAGTCAGGCACTGGAACAGGCTGCTCAGGGAAGTGCTATCAGCATCCCTGGAAATATTTAAAAGACATGTAGATATGGCACTTAGGGACATGGTTTAGTGATGGACTTGGCAGTGCTGGGTTAATGGTTGGACTCAATGGTCTTTAAGGTCTTTTCCAACCTTAACAATTCTATGACTCTATCCTGTGAAGATTATTTTACTTTCAAACTCCTTTTGAATGTTTCAATAACTCCAGAGAAACAGCTGAAACATTTCTGTTTGTGACATCTTTGAAGCCAGTCAAGATAACTTACATTATTTATAAATATTTACAAGTCAAACTCATGCAATTACCTGCATTTTCAAAATTTCACATGGAATGCTAGAAAACCAATTCTAAAATTATTTAAAATCAAAGAAATCAAAACTGATTTGCATTATTTAATTTATTGATACAAAAGAAAAAATAATTTGTAACAAACTATGTCTTTACCATTTACACTGAAGAAAGATCTTTAAGATCAATGAAACAACATGCCCCTAAAACTGGGGTGTCAGATGAAAATGTTCAGCATTCTTTAGAACTTCTCTGCATTAGGATGATCTTCAATTTGCAGGTGAAGTTATGGGGAAGAGGTGTCCAACAACATGCTTCTTGCTTTTGATCTAAATTATAAAAAGAACAGCAATTAGTTCAAATTAACACAGTTAAAAATAGGCCTACCTGTGCCATAACACTGGGGGGTTACCTGACAGTAAAGTGGAAAAACTGCAAATTGTACTCACAGCAGCAGGGACACCAGAGCATTCACCTACTCTGGTGGCAAATCAATAAAAACATTAGTATCATTTCAATTATGCTCAAAAGAACACGTTAGCCTAATGTAATTTAACTAATAGTGGTCTCTGACAAATGTGTTCATCTGTGCAAAATTTGGAGCTGTCAAAGCCACGCCTGTTTGTGACACTGACACTTGCTCTCCTTGTATTTTCTTAAGCTATTTTGAATTCGAAATGTATCTTGTGAAGGACCAAGAAGCTTCAGTAGTTAATGTGCATATGAGTTTCATGTTATTTTTATAAAGACCTTGTGTGTATTTTAATTCACTTTAACTCAGGTTTACACAAACTGTTCACACTCTCTGGCCCACAGTTCAAAAGGCCACACAAAGCTGGTGACAGCAGGGAAAATATCCAAGAATTAAAATTGTTGCTGAGAGAATAAAGCCTGATACAACTCCTCACATCAACTGACACCTGAGGACTGCTACTCCACATGTAGAGTTCCATGGGAAAAACAGACAGTTGATAGCCTGGACTGCACAAGATGCCAAATTTTCAAGCTGATTTAAAGACCGCACACAGAATAAAGACTGCTGTTAAGACTTGCAGGTGAAAATAACAACCCACTATCAAAATACCTTGTAGTAAAATATTTTGGGTGTATGTGCAGAAAATTGTTAGCTAATTCCCCCAAACTGAGCAGTGGACTTCTCACCAAACCCAGGTATGTGTCAGCCCTAGAGGGACCCCTCAGAGCCAAGGGGGAAGTTAAAGCTGACATTTGGAACAACTCAGCGTGCACATTTTGTCCTTTACTGTGGAGAAAGGGACAGCAGTGGCTGTCCACAGTGGCCAGGGCTCTGGCAGCCCCCACACGCTGGCTGCCATATTGGTGGCCTGCTGTGTGACATGGAAAAGGATGCTCTCCACGTGAGGGGTACAGCTTTAAGGGTCTTTCCAACACAAGTGTGAACTAAACTTAGAGAAGAGCATTTTCCATGGCATGGGAGTCTCTGATTTCACAAGACACCTCAGGTTGGAGGGGACCTCTGGGAGTCTTTTGATCCAACACTTCTGCTCAATCAGGACCACCTAGAGCCGGCTGCCTTGCATTCAGTTAAGCTCTCTGTCCCCACATAAGAGCTTCTGTCTCCTGATTTCTTCTGTACCTCTTGACCTCTCCACAGCAACCACAGCAATAAGAATGACGATGCCAAGTGTGTACACAACCACTCTAACGTGCTTTGCAAATACACACGCCCACCCATGGCACTAAGTGTGCTAGAAGGGGGATGACAGGTTCTGAACTTTGTGGACAGAACTGTTCCACATGGAAAGGTAAGTCAAATGAGCTTGGCCAGGTCTCAGCTCCATCTCCAAGAGAAATGTATGAAGCTGATCCTGAGGGGCCCCCAGCCTTCACAGCTGATTCAGTCTAGACTCCTTCTTAGACACCACAGAAATATTAAAACCCAGGAAGATTACATTCTCCTGCCATTTCCCAGAAAAGTCAAGCAGCAACACGATACGAGAGGGCACATGCATCCACACCCACATCTGCAGCAGTGGGCATGTGGTGCCATGCTACACCTCTGTGGCCAAAACCAGCTGGTGCCAGGCGGCATTCCCGCTGGCAAGAGGAATGAAGATGTAAGAGCAGGTGGATGCCTGGACTAGCCTGCCAACACAAAATCAGGGTATGGCGTGGTGCCTAAGTGATGGCAGACACACGGCAAGATTGTGCCAAGGCAAGGGAAGTCACCAGCACGATGAATTAGTGCTCTAAGAAGAGCAAAAAGCACAATGCTACCATGCTCCAGGATCATGGAGTCTGGCCATGGGGAGCAGTGCTGGGATGGATTCTTCCAGCACTGCAGAGCCAGCCTGAACAGATGCGTGAGGTCCAAGGGCAACCAAGAGGGCCTGAATCGGTCTCAGTTCTGCTCTGCAGCCAGGAAAATGGCAGATGATAACAATAACAAACACCTTGCCAGTGGCATCCTAAGCCAACCTTCTTGGGACTAAAACTACACAAAAGTCTTCCAAAGAATGGAGGCCAAAGAAAGCTTTGCATCACTTCCCTGAGAGTGTAAACTGGGAGCTTTGCCAGGCCCTATATAAAACTTGCAGGAGAGGTAGCAAGGGAACCTTCAGGCACAAGAACACCTCTGAAATAATTCAAATACCTGGAACTGAGTTTAAAAAATGATTCGATCCTTACAAGTGGCAAAAAGACAAAAAAGAAAGCTTTGGTAAGGAAAATGCATCCAAATAGGGCAGGAAATTAGTTTAGGCAGCGAGACAAAAAATGAAGGAGCAGATTGAAACTCGATAGAGCAGCTGAGCTGAAACAGCAGCAGGTGAATGCCTCATCCCAAAGCCTGTTCCAAGGGGAAAGAAGAAGGAAAAAAGAGACAAAAGTGCACCTTGGACAGATACTTCAAAGAGACAAAAGGTCTTTTCCACAGGAGGACACCATGCATCACAGCAACAGCATGTACACATGAAATTTCATGAAGAAAATTACTATCAACATTTTAATTAATACTTCAGGAGACCCCTCTGTTCTAAGTTGTGAACTAACTCAAGTTCCAGATAAGTGCAAAAAACAAGGTGGACACTGAAGCAAATTTTTAGCCCATGTTAAGTTGAATTAATTAAGAGAGGTTTTGCACTTCATTAACATCACAGTTCAAGGGAAATGGGCAAGGAGGGATGCAGGAGGTCTGGGGCACGCACCTCATCTACAACCCTCAGCATCTCACCAGAGATTAGCTTTGGAAGCTTAAAAAGCCCTTCAGAAGACAATCTAAAGTATTTGAAGTAAAAATAATACTACTGTTATAGGTTCCTCCTCTTTTTTTTCCACAAAAACCAACAGGTATGTCGTGCAGCATAGATGCAAATTGTGGTGGGCTGATCCTGGCTGGATGCCAGGTGCCCACCAAAGTCACTGTATCATTCCCCTCCCTCAGCTGGACAGGGGAGAGAAAATACAAGGAAAGACTCCTGGGGTTGACAGAAGATTAGGGAGAGATCAGTCACCCATTACTATCACAGGCTGCAGGGGAATCTCAGCTCCAGTGTCTGGAGCACCTCCTCCCCGCTCCTTCTGCACTGACCCGGGTGTGGGCAGGGCTGTTTCTCGCACATGTTCTCACTCCTCCCTTCTCTCTCCATAATTACTTCCGCACAATAACTTTTTTTCCTTCTTAAATGTTATCACAGAAGCATTACCACTCTCTCTGATGGGCTCAGTGTTGGCCAGTGGCAGATCTGCACTGGAGCCAGCTGGCACTGGCTCTGTCAGACACAGGGAAGCTGCTACCACCTTCCCACAGAAGCCATCCCAGTAATTCCCCCACACCACCACCAAAACCTGGCTGCACAAACCCAATGCAAGGACAGAAGCAACAGAAGCCATTTCATGACAAGATAATGTTCTCTGTAAACCTCAGTGGCGTGAGCAACTGAACAAAATGAAGCTATGTTAAAGTCTGATAGTTCACTCAATGTAATTTGTTTTGAAAGGTTAAACAGGATGCTAATATGGACTTGGTATGCCACAAAATGAAGAGGCAAATAAAGCAAACATTTGAAGTTGGTTTGTCTTTAAAACACAATGGGGCTTTTTCACTATCTAAAATACTGTTCAAGTCTGGGAGCTGTGTCCTAATTTATAGGTGCAGCAACCTCTCTGCTTTACCTGTGAATCACCTTAAGAGTACACAGTAAAGCTGAGTTGCTCATCAGGCAAATGTCTGCTCCTACTACTAAGAAAATCAGCCATAATAATAGGCAGACAGTATTTGCTGGATGCAAAAAGGCCTCTGCAATTATCACTTAATTGTCCTTCATGGGCCAGTACTGGGAGTCTCATACTTTCCCCTTAAGGTTGCTCCCTTCTTCAGCACTTTTCTTAACTGTCTACTTAATTAGTCTTCCTTCCCGGGCTTAATTGTGAATTTGTTTTGATTAATTAGCCTCAGAGCTCACTTGGCACTCACTGAAACATAGAAGTGCTCGGTTTCTTCAGCATACAGGCTACTGCATCCTAGGGGAGCCCCCTCTTTGTCAGCAATAAAATTTCAAGTTCAGATTGTGTTTGGAAAAAACTTTTTCGTAATTAACTTTCAATTCCTGTAATTACCCCCACTGTACTACAACACGAAAATGTTGCTAACATAAAAAAAGGATAAAATTCATTAAGTTCAGGCCTCTTCTTCAGTGGATTATATATCATGCTCATTAGCTGAATCCTGTAGTTTTAGATAAGACGACATAATGCTCTTAAATGTAAGTGATCGTATCACTACTAGAATCCCAAAGCAAGAGTGTAGGTTACCAGCACAGAGAGCTGTGTCCTCATGGCACCAACACCAGTAAACCTTTTCCATACCAATCTTTCCAAAGTTATTGAGCTTCATTGAATATCCTTTGCATAACCTAGACGAGCCAGTCTGCAACACCTTTGGACACTAATATAGAGCTCTTCATTATGTTTACATCTCTCATATAACTTTCCTTTCCTCTCCCTCTTTAGGGCACGTTGATTCCAGCAGACACCCACACAGCGTGACCACACATCTGCCATCTTGATCAATTCTCATTTCAAATACTGTTACTGAAAACACAGCAAAAGGCAACTTTAAACACTATGACAATGAAAAAATTTAATAAGCTAAATGAAATAATGTTAGTAGCTATCATACCCATTTAATAAACTTCCTAAATAGTTGTCAAGAGTACTGGAATTCTTCAGTTTTCAAATTTAAAAGTCCTTACCTATCAAGCTGCAAAGAGAAGTTAAAAATCTTATTCTGGACCATTAATGTGATTTTCTGTGAGCACTTCTAGATTTGTATCTCAACTAAACAGTCAGACTGACAAAGTAAACATTTTGTTTCTTCATGGTCCTTGTCTGAATCATTGTCCTCCTTGTACTCCAAACAAGAGAAGACTGCAGAAGGACTGCAAAGTGCACGTGGTTTTACAACCCTTTGTGTGCACCTTTTCTTGGGCACGAAGTTTAAATGAAGCAGACCAGAACAGGAGCTTTATGAGCAGGCTTAAGAGCACAGAGCAGCTCTGCAGGCACACCTTTTAACATATTCATTTCCTGTAATAACCTGCAGCTGACTGTGCTGGCTGATGATCAGTGATTGTTTTCACCTTAGAACCGAACCATAGGAATCACTTTGGTTGTCAAATCCTAAATAAAGCTTGTCCACACAACCCAAGAAACGTCTGCGCTCGAGACCTCTTCTGACTATAGTTGTGAACATCCATGAAGTAACAGGATTTTCTGCAAAGGACATGTACCAGCTTGAAAAAAACTAAGATATTCAGTTACAACAGCTGTCAATACCATTAAAGAGGCACGGTCCACTCTCTTCAGATAGATGTATCATCTGCAATCAATCACCACTTAAAGTAAATCCTGTATTAAAAAAGATATCATGCAGAGTCTATACATCAGTAGAAATACAAGAAATAGTCCCTCACGCTGAAATGCCTTTTCAGCTGTTATGAAATGAGGAAATAGCTCTTTGGGTTTATTGCATTCCCCAAATGTTAATTTAAAATCATCTGCAGATAACCAATTTAGCTGTGTACTTGAAATTTGACGAAGCTATATATGTGCCTCAACAGTTTGTTTTATTGGTCCTGTTTATTTTGTCTGTAATTACTCAGCTCACAATCTCCTATTTTATGTTTACAGAGTTGTACAAATATGGATGTGCATACACAACTGACAGTTCTGCAATTGTTCTTCTGCTGTTTTAAGCTGCAAAAATCTTTTGTTTAGTGTAACAGGAAAAGCTTTCTAACCAAACAAAACTACAAAAAGATGGATTTGCAAAAGAACCTACTGACCTGTAATTTTTTTGAAAGGAGCCAAAGCCTTCAAAACTCTTACTTTTCATTGCAGCAGGACTTCTCAGTTAATCTTCTTAAAACAAGTCCCTGGATGTTACCCACAGTACCTACTATAGAACACATGTACCTACTAACATGAAGCTGAAATAAGTGACTTGGCTTTTGTTTCCAGCTCTCTCAATTACTGTTGACAGAAAGCAATGAATTAATATACTGAAACAGGAATATCTTCCAGGATATCAGTACATATCCTCCAGGAACAGTAAGAGTATCTCACAGACAACAGAAAAGGTTTTATCTCTTTCAAGACAGTGATCCCAACTTAACTCCACAGCAGGTATCACTGGTTAACCAACTTCAGCTTAGCTTATTAGCAAAAACCTGGCTAAACCACAGTAGCCAGCGGAAGTGAGATTACTCAGCAGAGTAGAAAATATGCTGGCAAAACGGATCACACACACACAGGGAGAATGCTAACTTCTCACATTTCAGAAAAGGCTTTTTTATTTCTTTGCAATATCCAGTTTGGCCTGATGCACACAAAAATGTAGGAAGCAGGAGCCAAAACAAGACCAGGCAGAGGTCAAACATCAGCTGCTGCTTCTGACTAACAACTGATTATTGATTGACACACTGCACAACTCAGCAGCCATAGGAGCCCTGGCACTCAGAGCATTCTCCTGCACCTTCCCACACTATAATTCAGGCTATTGACACAGAAGCAAATTTCTAACAAGTGTCAAGTTGAAGTAAAAAATTTAAAATTCAATCCAGACCAACAGTGAACAACCTAGCTCAACAACTGCAGCTGTGCACTACTGTTTTAAAAAACAGTTTTGTGCAAGTGGCTGCAACTAGTACAACATCCATGCTAACTGAATGAATTTAGCAACATTCAGTAAAGTCCTACTATTAATGGCAACTGATTTACATCTCCTTGCAACAGAATTCCACTAAATTCATCTCCACCTGTAACACACTCTTCTTCCTGCCTTTCAAAATCCTAATGAACACAGAGGCCAGAGAAGAACAAACAGCTGTGCTTCAAGCCCCATCTACTGACAAACAGTAGAACTGTTGCTAAACTAGAGAAATATTCCAGAGAACTTCCCTTGGCACAACTGATATTGCTTCTTAAAAAAAAGTAAAACAAACATTTTGAGATGTAGTCCATCTACAAAATGTTCCCTGCAAACTACACAGGACATTTCTCCCAAGAAACCAACTAGACAGAAAGCAACAAAACCATGCAGCTTAAAAAGTGACATACTTTACCAAATCTGCCCTATTCTATTGATGCTTCCAGCCACAGAATTAGAAAACACAAACAGGCAAAATGACCTTGAACCTGCACGTGAACATCTGCACTTCCCAGCCTGTGTCAGGAAAAGGTCTGTACACATTACTTCTGCTTAAGGAAGCATCCTAAAGGACATCTTTCTAATAATTTATTCCTGCCCCAAAAGAAAACTCGCTCAAAACCTTGTTGCCAAGTTGCAGAATAGTGCAGCGGGGGAAGACACACCAGTGCCTGATACAAGGGTAAGGTTATCACTTCTCATCTGAGCCCACCAAATGCAAACACGTGGCTGGCAAGCAGCAACCTGCTGAGCTCTGCCACAGCATCCACCTGCACTTTCCTTTAGGGCCATGAGCTCTGTAGTCCATACACCTACACTAACCCCTCAACAAAGTATCCATCCTTCTGCTACCCAATCTGCAGACAGGTAACACAGAAAAAAATCAGCAGGGTATTTTTGTTCTGAACTCCCTGGCCATTAAAACAACTGAAAAGTTTTCTTGTTCTGATTTTCAACTGGAACCAATTTGTTGCTGGGATCAGAGACCATCAGATCCATGCCTTGACCGCTGGAAGACCCACTTGGGCTAGAAGCAGAGTCTTTAGTGTAATGCTAGCCCTGTACTCTTTTTCCAAGTGGCAAAATTCCAGATCTCTGTAGGCCTGAGGAGTTGGAAGATTTAAAAACTAAACATTTTTGTGGGTGGGATCCCCTCAAGCAGGGAGACAGCATGTGTTCCCATCTGGTAGCTGGTATGGCTCCAACACAGAAAGGACATTATTTGAATCTTGCTGACCTTGAAGACACCAACCCAAGCCCAAAATTTAGAAAAGCTGCCAACATCAAATTCATAGCTGGTAACTAAATGACTTTTTTAACTCTGAAATTGCTTACAAAAGTTGAGGTTGGAAAAAAAAAGGTCCTTGTGTGGGTGTAGTCTGAACTCTGGAAAGCAAATAGTTTGTTTCAAGCCAGAGGAAGAACTAAAAGGCGACAGGCATCATCTTGTCAGAGATACACATGACCTAGCCATGAATGAAAAGATAGCACATAGCTTCTACCACGTATTTCCACTGTCAGTCTATATATGCATTAACCATAGGAACCACTGCTCAAGCAGAATGACAGAAAGCATTATTTCAAATTCCCTAATCTAAAGGGTCTTTCATAGGCACGGTAATCTTGGTGTCCAAACCCTTTCACAGACACACGAAGTTAGCTGGCAGCTGAAAACCAATTCCTCTGTCCTACTGTAATGTATACTTTAGGTTTAGCATAAAGATCATGGCCAATAATGTTTACACCGTCAATGCTCAAACCTCAAGTCCTTAAAAGTTCACAATTCCAATTCAATTTGCCTTATCTCCTCTTTGAGGATAGCAGTGACCAGAGAGAGAAAGCACCATACTAGAATAGCTGTAGTTTATCCTTATCTTCAGCCAGAAGGAACCTTCAAGAGCTTGAGACAAATGCTATGTATACCATCTGCTGTCTAGACTTGGCTTCTGGAGTATACAGTATAATTACAGCTTTCCCAAAGGTCCTCATTATTATCCAGGAACACAGCAAGCAAATCAAAAGGAGATATTAAAATAATACATTTGGCAATGACCTATTGCTGTTACACAAAATAAAGCTATCAACAATGTTCAGAGCTAATCAGGCCATAGCTTCCACACAAAAGACACAACTGATAAGCTCCTACTTAAGAGCTCCTATTTTACTATTCAGATTGGAGACACTAATCATACAGCTGCCAGACAAGGAAGGAGCGCCTGTCATTAGCACATGAGAAGGCGGCTGGACCCCAGCACAGCAGCATTTCAGCAGCCCATCTCCTAGACAACAATGGCTGGAATGCAAACAGCAGGTTCATCATTTAAATAGAGATTATTCTGAGCAGGTTGTACCAGGCAGTCGTTAAGACTATCTATCAGATGTTAGCTGAGGATGTCAACGTTTTTTCAAGTGCTAAGCATCTTTAGGGAGATTAAGCATATTGATACAATTTGGAACAACAAATATACCCACACACTTCATACTTATATCTTTCTGTCACTGGATGGCACAAGAACAGTAACTGATGCAGAGCGAGGCCCTTCTGTATATTACTGGTAGCAAACTACCAACATTCTTCTGGGGTTTCTCTTAACGCTTCTGATGTTGATTTCAGCTGCTTGTATTAATTTGTAACATTAAGGTGGGCACGCTCAAACATTTTGTATGTAAACAGAACTTCAGAACACACAAAAGTTTGACAAGTGTTTCAGCAAACTTCTCTGCATAAAGTTCTTCACCTGTCTTTGAGTTGTGTGAAGAGAAGAACACTTTCTTCGTTCAGAAGATTACGTATGTTATATCCATTTCCTACAAATAAAAACAGAGTAAGTTTTCCTTAGGAGCCACTAGCAATTTTTCAAGTCCTGACCTATCTTCAGCCAAGTGTATTTTTATTTTATCTATTTTAACAGAAGGAATATTAGGTCCTAATCTAGGATGCCACTCTTACAGGCAGGTCAGTGCATTTCCAAGAGATGACAAGGAATACAGCTAGTGTCATTTACTTAAATCTTTGCTTAGAAGATTTTTACTGAAAAGAATGTAACAGACTTGAGTTCTCAGCTCTCAAAACCCACAAGAAAACTTTAAGATGACTGAATTCACTTTTATTTATTCCTACAGAAGCTATCAATAAAAACTGCACATGGAAACTTACCTGCAGATCTTCACTTGAGATTTGCACTAACGTGATCACAAAATAGAATTACCTAATAGGCCCTGAACATCGGGAATGACCAACATCCTGACACTCATACACAGCCACACGATAACTGACAGAACACCTGCCACCAACACTGCATTGCCCACCCAGCCATACTGAGACTCGCCCTCAGGAAGCAGGGAAGAATCAAGTATAGATCCTTATGGTCACACGAAAATTTCAGCCTTTTATATAACCCTGCTTTCCCAAAAGTAAATGACAAAATTGTCTCTGCAGACCCCCTATACTTCTAAGATTCAAACAAACACCAAAAAAACGCTTAAAAGCATCAAGTGTTAGTTGAACAATGACTATTCAATCAGGACGTTGTGCTGAAAAGTTAATGGAAAAAAAAGGCTAATTCATCATTTTCTAAGAGAGTCTCTTCACAAGAAAGCTGTACAAAAGCTCTTTACAGCTTCATGAACAGCCTGCTTTAACACTACTACAGAAGCTTCTGACTAGTGTCTTAACCCTCTGATGGAAAGCTTCCTATATGGAATTCATGCCACTCTTATATCAGGACAAAATCAAGTCTTTAAATTCTCAAAACCCATATGAAGTTACAACCCATTCAACAAGATATTCTGCACTTTCTATAACCAAGCACAAAGTATAAAACATGGTGAACTGATCCAAATGGATTTTCATAATTTTACGTAGAAAAAGACAGCAAGCAGATGGTGACCAAAACAATTATATTAACTACCACTATATTAAGCTGCCTGTGATGTTTACCCAACATTACAACTAGTGACAGAACCAGAATACCAAGAGAAATTTACTCTTAGAACTTGGTAGTGTCACCAAAACTTTGAGGCAAATTCACATATACAAGTGGCATTTGTATCATTGCATTCAAAAACTGGATCCTCAACCTATGCCCAGTGTTGTGTTACATTCCATTCTTCATAACCCTGTACTTTCCCAGTCTCTATTCAATCTTCTCTCTTCCAGTCATTCTGTTTGGGTTTGATTCCTAGCACGCTAATTCAGTCTCATCCATCTCCAACAAATTGTTTACAGACACAGGTACTCACCTGCTGGAACATAGAAGAAGTCCCCAGTAGTCAGATAATACGAGGTCTTATGTAACGTAACAATAATTTTGCCACGGATAATATGGAAAACCTTAATGGAAGCCAAAGGGTTCTAAGATTAGCAGTGTTTCCTTTGCAAACATTTAAGGAAGTGATCCAAGAAAATATTTGCATATATGTTGTAACAAAGATAAAAACACAAATATAAAATAAAAACCCGGAACTGCAATTCCTTTTTCCCATACTGCTGAAAAATAAGAGGCACAACTCAAAAGGGGGATGGGATCCAGTTTTACTTCTTTGATACTTCTATCCTGCCTGCAAGATCCAGAAAATAGGAGCACATGGACATACAGATTTAATATGAAACAAAACAGGGCGATGTGCTTGCAAAGTACCTCTAGCAAATGATTCATTAATGTTTATTTGCATTAAGGGGGGGAACCTCTCAACTTCATGCTACTTCCAACCACCCCAAGATCCTCTGTTTACAAAGTCCATTTTATAAAAATAAGAAAAAAGCTCACTTACTATTGTATCCATGTGGACAAACTGGTGCCCCTTTTCTTTAAAAGGTTTCAGAATCAATCTACCAGTTGCAAAAATAGATGTATTCAAATTTTTGTATATTTCTACTGCTTCATCTTGGAAGTAGCAAATGTGACTGCTTTGGGTGTTAACACACTCTACAAAAAATGTCCAGGAGATTAACATTAATGCCACCACATAATTAGTCTTGGAACATGCTCAGTGCAATACATTTTGTTATAGTGCAACACCTCCAAAAGCCAGACTCAATATTTAACTGAAAAATCAGGACACTTTTTGTGCCTCCCTCAGAACTTTCTCTAGAAGAGCAATGAATGTATCAACACCTCACCTTTTTACGTCCAATGTGGCATGAACAATTTTCTTTCTTATCAATCTAAACACTTCCTACATAATTCAGGAATTCCCTCGGTCACATCCCTTCAACTCACCTAGAAGTACTTCCTCATTTGTTACTGCGTCCACTACAACAGTTGGCTTAGAAGTATCAGCTAGGTTGTGATCCAAACTTGCAGGTATCTCTCTTCTATCTGAGGAAACAAAGAAACCAAAACAAAACCAGACAAATAATTACTATACATTTTTAAACTTAATTTTTTAACCACAACTTTTCCACAATTCTAATGTTACACATTAAGTTCTTAAATTTGCTTTAGTAAGTGAGTAAACAGACTGGATACACTTCCTTCAAATAAAAGAAAACCATCCATAACAATTCTTTGAAAATGTAATTTTCATTGAAATTATTTCTGTGTGTAATAGATGAAGGCTCTCTAAATCCTAAGGAATTTCCCAGGGGAATGCCAAGTATTTATCTTATGCTATTAACAATAGTATTTACTCAAAAGCAAACTCGGTGGTTTGAGAGAAGTGCTTTTCTAGCAACAGATGCTGAGAGAATATGAAATACAGGATGAAGTATGAGGAACAAGTGTTTTTGCTCTTAGCTACTGCTGATAGGCATCAAGAGACTTAAGAGGTAAAGCGTTCAAGAGATAAGCACATGTCCAATTTTCCTTTCCTCTAGAAATATAGGAATCTCACTGTAAGTTGTAAATCTGAGAACTATTTTTATAATAAAAAGGATTTTTCCAGAGAAAGAAATATCCTAAGAATTGATGTCAACCCTGTGCTTTTCAAACAGAAAAGAGGTGCTTTAGAATGTTCACTACAGAGTAAATATCCCAAAGTTCTCTTGCAGAATTCTCTTAAGCAGACAATTTTAGCTCTACACTGCACAGGAAATTTCTTTAAACACAGCCAGAAGAAGCATGTTAAAGGCAAGCTGTAGCACTTTGTAGGCACTCATGGCAGCTTAAATACTCTTACAGCAAGACAGTCAGGGGCAGGGAGAAATGTGCTGTGTTTGAACAGCTTTGTTCCAACATAACCATCGCTCTATAAAAAGAAGCAGCAACAGGTGTAACTCTGTAGAGTTATAAAACCAGAATTTGTATTTTATCAATAACATTTAAGAGTTTGTGCTAGCTGACAGTCCTTATATGCATCACTAAAACTCAAGGACGTGAGAGAAAGACTGTCTCTGAGGATGAATGTCTGTCACAGAGGAAATCAATCACTTCTGGAAGACAGTTCAAATGCACCCAGAGCAACCAATACTTCTTGTGAGACACAGTATGAACAGTCACTACCAGCTCAGGTTCACATGAGCTGCAAATGATTTCTATTACAACATAAACTGTACTTAGATCAAAGACTGATCTAGACCAGGATCCTGTCTCCCATCAGTGGCCAAAAGCAGGTACTCCTTCCATCCCCCAAAATGCCGTAATAGTGTAATGACACTTCCATGGAATACTTTCCACCTCTAACCTGGAGCTCACACACTTTATTTAGAGCTTAACCGTTAAGTCTTCTGTTAAAGTATCTAGTTCTTGCCTTGAGTCTACATAAATATTTTTATGCACAATATTCTGGGGCAGGAAGCACATAGTGAGAATGACCAATTCATTTTGCTGAAGAATCCAGCTCTCACTGTCTGCTTTCCACACCTTCTAGTTCATGTGTTTAAAAAGAACAAGCAGAAAACCCCAAGAGAACAATTTATTTCTATTACCCTTCTCCATGTCACTCACTCATGACTATAGAGGTCTTTTTAGACCTCTTCTTTAGATGCCTCCATAGTATTCTCTTCAGGGCTGAGAAATCTTCACCACAGAAATCCTTCTGTGTTTTTGATGAGCTTTCCCTGAACCTTCTCTACCCACCACTTTTATTTTTGAGGTAAGGAATAAAATTTACAAGAAACACTCTAGAAAATCAGAAATTTTTAGTAACAGTGACTGTTTTCTTCCTTATTTCTCTGAAGATTATTTAAGCCCTGGTTAGTTTTAGAACTGTGTTAGGACCATATGGCATTTTCCATGCTTGTTAGCACTTGTTTTATTAGTTCTGTAACTTCACAGAGAAATGTTTCAGCTTCAAACAAAAGCTCTAGACAGTCCCCATAAAGAAAGGCTCTTTAGCATTGAACATCTTCCAGGGAGCACAGCAAAAATGATTTGGCTTTTGGACTTTGAGTCCCTTTTCTGTGCACTACCTACATATTTATTATCTACTGGCCACAGAGGCTCTGTTTGCTTAAACATAGATTTATTGTCCACTTTTAACCATTTTATGCACTGTTCTTAAAGCTCTCTCTTCACCAGCATGTTGTGGTTTTGTATTTACCCTACAACAGCCTAAAACACTACTGACACTACCTGCTGCATTTTTAGATGTGTTATTGCAGATATCAGTAAAACAACCACAAGTTTTCATACCTTAACTGTGCACATTAGCATCACGATCTGAACACAAAGTAAGTACAGTTTGTTTTCTTCTACCCCTGCTTTAAAGGCACAACAACACTTCCGGATGTCTGGTATTTCTTCCTTTCTTACGTTGAGAAGTGAACATTTTTACAAGAAGAATATACAGCATTGCTACAGATACAGTAAGAACAGGTTTTTCCACATCAGATCACATTAATACATTTTGTTATAAAATTCTTTTCACACAGAGAGAGAATCGAGTGTTTACAGGAGGAAAATCTTACAGCAATAGAGCATTTGATTAAAGAGGATTTTTTTTTGAAGTAACAAAAGGAAAAAAGTCTGTGTTCATACTTGTTTTATCTCGTTTCTGCTTATGATGATCCTTCCTCCTTTTACTCTTCCTGGGAGATTGTGTTTCTGGGTGCACTAGTCCACTAATCACAAGCCCTGTTGAAACAAAAGGAAGTTAAACAAAGTGTACTAACTCACAGTAAATTTAAAAGAAGCAAACCTGCACAGCCAATAGGCATTTCAATTGAAAATACACCTTCTTGATGTTGAACTTTTCACATAGCTTTAGAAAGCCAGAACGAACAAAAAAGCTTTTCAACATTAAGTATTTTGGAGTGCAATGCAACTTGAGACATTTTGAAAATAATTTCATCAAATTTCAGTCAAAGAACATTTCAGAAAGCCATGATATGTAAGTAATTTTTTAAGACAAAATATCACTTTTAGGGACACAAAGAAATACTATTTTTAAGCAAACTAATTAATTAGGAAAGAACCAAACTAGGCTAAATTGTAAGAAAGAAAATCCCTGAAAACCAGATCTATTTTTTCACTTAGAGTATTTAACACTTAGACTGAATAAAATATTAAAGTATCTGCTCTGGAAAACAATCCTCACACAAAGAGAAATGTTCCAATTAATGATCCAGCAGATTGTTTCTTTTTCCAGTATCATATATAATCTCTTACATAACAAACCTACTAGTACAGAGAAACTGTTCTGTTCTCCCCTAAAACAGTGAAGGCAAGGGTACTTCACATGCTCTGCTGATACTATTTTCAGCTGACACAGAAGTGTCAGGAGAGAAAAAGACTACATGGAAATAAGACTAAATAGCTGGAAACCACAAATAATCTCCTTTTTACAAAAAGTTACCCAATAGTAAGCATCTCAAAGCTGTCATGGCACCAGATCAACCCACAGAGTTCTCTTTACTGCCCTATCAGAAGGAAGCAAATAGGTATTTTGGAACTAATACCTGAAGGCCCCATAGTGTAATTTGCACGCTCGCCTCTCCAATATTCCAGAGGTCTTAGCCGTATCCTTTTTGTCCGACGAACGTTAGGTGTGTTGGAAGGCATTACTGATTTGAAGGTTAAAATCATTCACATTAAGCATGAAAGAAAAATTCAGAGACAGAAAATATTGCGATCACCACCCAGATTTTACATTAGATTTAATTCTATACATCTTAATGAATCACTGATACATGGACATTAGGAGCTCAAGCTCAAGGACAGCAAACATGCCACAACTGTGAAGACAAAGCTCTCAACAAAGACTAAGAACCCTGCCTAAATCTGAGGGATTTCATTGGCAACACAGAAAAGGCACTGCCTTGGCTATGGCACAGGGAGGGTAACAGAAATTGCATAAGCAGCCCCTTTTCTTCCAGACTCATAAATCCCATTTCCAGGGTCCAGAAGAACAGTGCTTCTGCCAACAGAAACTCCACACACTTCCAAGATTTCTCAGATATTTATCTTCAGATGTACTTATTACATCGTCTCAACATTCAAGCTGTGAAAGCTGCCATATACGAATACAGTAAGACACGATATTTTAGTGTTTGTAAGAAAGAATAAAAGCCCCTTAAAAGCTGAGAGCAAATTAATCACAAATATTTAAATGCTGAAAATGGTAATTACAAAAAACTTGCTGAAATAGTTTTTGAAAGTAGACAACTAAGCTGTTGTGCATAAAATAACAAAGCCAATAAAAAAAAAAACCAATGTAAAACAGACTAGCTTGGGACTACAATTGACTGCACGCCCATTGTTCCATCCTATCCAGCCTCAGATCACCACACAAGACAGGTTATTTGCACCCTCAGTTTTACTGTGTAAAACCAATTCAAACTCTTGCTGTTCTCCCTGAACAGTAAGAGGTTGTCTTGACTCAGTTGTTTAGGAATACCTTCAATGCAGGTTAGCTGGGTGTGCAGCTGCAGTGTGAGCAGCAGAATGAGTTCTGAGTGATGGGAAATGCCAGGAGCCCCAGGCAAGAGATTGTGAACTGATGCTGACCCTTGGCACAACAAGGGGCCAGGTGACCGGACACCAGAGATCCAGTAGGAACCACGGACTCAGCTGGAAGACCCCCGACTGTGGAGCACACAGGCTGTGAGGGTACAAAACCCCCTTTGTTCCAGTTCAAGCTGTTATTCTGTTGTTGAGCCATGATAAAATTACTCAAAGGAGCCAGAGGTCTGAGCCTCTGCTATGGGAAACTCAGGGTGGAGCCAGGAAGGAAATCTTGTCTGAGTGTGTGAATGTGGATGCGCAGGGAGTCAAGCGGGGCACCTGCCGGGTCACTGGAGCTGTCCACAGTGAAGGGGCTCCAGTCTCAGCACTTAAAGTCTCTGGTGGGGGTACTGTGACTGCCAGAGAGGCTCCTGGATTGCCAGGTCTGAAAGTTTCCTTAACACAATATCAAATGAAAAATGGAAATGTGGAAAAAGAAGATAATTATTGAATATAGCAAGAAAAAAAAGGAACACTAGAAGTTTTACAAAATAATTTTGAAATTAAGAGAAGGGCTATACCTGAAGAATTAAGAAACCCTATCTGTAAATACTTATGAATATATGAACCCATTTCTGGTTGTTTTCTTGTGTCTCCTTCAGCAAATTTTACATCAAGTTGGAAATGTATTTACACACTTACATGATGATATTTTAAAATAATCTTACCTATTTTATGCCTTGCTGTGTCATCTGACAACAGTTGTCTTAATTTATAATTCAAGTCTTCAGAATTATCTGAAAAGACATTCAAAAAACCCACCACCAAAGGCATTTATTATTCCTGACTTTTGTTCAATATATCCACTAGAAGCAACCAAAAGTAACACAAACAGAAGTCCCAAGGATAGTGTTCCCACTAATACCTTTTGCTATAAACATATATGAAATCCAGTGTAGATAAACAGTATAAATAATTAGTTTTTAAACAGAGTACGCTTGAAAATTACCTGAAAACTATACATTCAAGTAAATATTCCTCAGACCTATCCCTCTTGATAAAATAAACATTGGCAAATTGTAACTACACACATAATTTTATTGATCAAAGTGCAAGGTCATTCAGATTTATATCACTCAAACCTAACTTTAGAATAAATTTCTTACCAGAACACACACAAAACTAGATCTCTGAAGAAAGCACTGCATTCACATCTGACTCTAAAACACTAAAGAAAAGACTTTGTGTCTCCTGGCCTCATATTCATGACAACATGTGCAACTTGTGTAGTGAAACTTAAAACTGAAACCAAACAAATAATAATAAACCCACACACATACACAAAAAACCCCCACCCACAAAACAAAACAAACACAACAACAATAAACCCTCTTCCCCCAGAAACTCAGACCCAAGTATTCTTAGGCAAACAGGCCATGACACTATAACTCTGTACAATTTGTTTCAGGGTTGTCTGAAGTTATTGCATATAATAACATCACATGGAAACACATCAAACCGGTACAAACTGAGCCTGAAAATTTTGCTCACAGTATTTTGGAAAGATAACTTCATCATGGTACATTTGATACCAAACCATGCAGGGCTCTGTCCTTCCAAAGCTAACAACATAAAGCTGGCATGCTGTACCATGCACTTGGACAGAAATGTAACCACAGCCAATAAAATCTGCATTTCTTCTTCTGGACAAGCCAAATACTACAGAAATTACTGAACTGTCAGTTACAGTTTATAAGCAGCTTATACATTAAATGCAACAAAATACCAACTTTAAACACTACCTGACGATGTATCATCCTGTTTGTGAGACTTACTGCTGGAAGCAAATTTATCACAAGGTTGTAGAACGGGCCCACTGCAAAGGAAAAAATAATACACAAAATCTTGAACTTTTTAAATGTCACAGGAACATTACAGCACTACCAAGAATTGCAAATTTAAGGGTTTTTTTCAGATCATGTGGGTTTATTTTTCTTTTAAACATGTCTATACCAATTAGATACAGAAGTAAATGACTGCTAGTTAGAAATCACAGGTCAGAAATTCTTCAACTGCTCCTCTACTTAGTCATCAGGCAGACAAATCAGTGTTCACACCTTCTCTCTAAACAGGCTTCCTAAACTTTTTTTTCCCTCTCCCTTCCAGAATACAAATTTTCTCCTCACCTCTGAGCATTATCTTTCAAAGAATTTTCCATACACCATGATTACAGAAGTGCTTTAAAGAAATGTTTTGCATATTGTAAGGAAAGGACAGTAAAATAGTTTGTAATGTGTATTCTGTCATAAAATCTCCCCCATAAAATGACAACAATTTATACATGTAAATCTAACAGAGATTCTCTAGCAATCAAATCACTTGTAACAGGACTTCTCTTACAGCCTTAGCATCAGTACCCGTAACCTTCCTTCTTCCCCATCTGAGGCTGTGCTTCATGGCTTTTGCTGTGCCAGTGAAGTTCAGCTGTTACCCACCTCAACTCCAAAACATGCATTTCATTTATCCAGATTAGCAAACCTACACTAATTTGTCCTACTACTACTAATTTGTCCAAGTCAGTCTGCAGTAGGCTCCCTTACAATTAAAAACCCCAAAATTTTCAGCAGAATGACTGCATAAGAATTTAATACGTTCACAGACTATCACTCCTGTTTGCTTTGTTATTAAGTTCCCATCCCAGAAACGGGGAACATACATGCCTACCTATGTGCACAAAGAGTTTGGGTTGTAGACACAGTTAACCCTACTTAACAGCAACTTTATTAGTACAGCTGTCATTAGTTCTAGGAACACTGGTATTTCTGTTCAAAAATTACACACTAATGTGGAAACAAGCCTGAAAGGAAGAAGTCCCCAAAGGCAAGAAACTTACTATGACGCCTTATTCATGACAGGAACAAAAATGTTATTAGTTATATAACTATATTAGCACAGTATTTAAAACCCTCAAGCATGAATCACAATCCTTCCCTAATAGGTGCTTCACAAGTAGGGCACAGAACCCAGCAGTAGTTCCAGCTGTTCTGTCTCAATGGGGTCTCAGTGAGGCAGAAGTGGGATTAAATTAAAGTTTTTCAGACAACTCAGGAAATTACCTTTCATAACTCACATCTTTCTCAGCTACAAAGGAATCACTAGAAGAGAAAAAATTATTCTTATTACATTTGGTGTTAAGTCAATTTTACTTAATGAAAGGAACCTGTAGGTCAATAATTTTACATCCTGAACAAAACCATAAAAAATACATTTAAAGAAATTAAAAAGCAATGCAAAGAACAATGATTCTAAACTGGGTTTTAGACTGCTTAAACTTAGTCTTTAGATTGACAAAAATAAATATAGTTGAAGAATTAAATGCTGTATTTTCTAAGTTTATTTTAAAAAAGCAACAAACTTGACAGCAAAGTTACTCTGTGGGCGGTGGGGTTGTGTTAAACTGGATCTAAGATGCAAGTCTCACAAGAACACTTTACAAGCTTCCTCATGGAGGGGACAGTAGATGTGGCACCCAGCACTGAGAATAGGATGTTGATTTGAATACACCATTTGGCGTATTCTCTATTAACGATTCAACCAATCTCAAGCTATCACATTCAACTGGGCCATCACTGCTTAAAAGTTCACGTGTTTAGTTATCTACCAGGTTATACACCACATTTGTAAGAAATCACGTAAAAAGCTTACTGTAGTCCACGTTGCCTCTTCTGTTTTCTTTTGTTACTTTTTATTTTCACATCTGATAACTTCTGTTTTTTTCTTGCCATTTCCTGTACAGAAGAGCTGTCAGAATCCATTTGAGCCTCAGTGTCCTCAGGGCTTGAACAAACAGCTTTATTGGTTCTACGCAGAATCTTTTGGGGCATCTTCCCTGAAGACTTGGCAGACAACCGTTTCTTTTTAGAAATCCCCACACTGTCCATGGGATGCTGAAGTGCTTTTACAGGAGTTTTGTTATTCTCAACACCAGGTGACTCTGATGTGTGCAACACATTTTTAGGCTCTTCAGACTTAGCCAACTTTTGAATCATTGGAGTCTCTAATTTCTGATGCAAGGGTGTGGTACACACTGCATTCAATTTTACAGGCTCTCTTTCAAGCTGTTCCTCACCAGGTTCATTGTCAGAACTCTCCTCTCTTTCTAACTGAGGCTTTTTATTACGACTTTTCTGGACAGATTTTTTAAGCTTCTTCCTTGGACTTACCACCCCTCTCTTAGCTACTTTAACTTTTGGAAGCTGCTTAACAGTTTGTTTCTTCCTAACTAAATCCTGAGACGCTTTAGAAGCCAACTGCAGATTCTTGGAAGACTTGAGAGGCTTTTTTAGAGACACAGTCTGCTCTAGCTGATGCCCAGATGAGGGCACTGGCAAATCCTCACTTGGTAACATCCTTGTTTTACATTGTTCTGCATCAGGTGCTTTTGCTTCCAATCCAGACCATGACAACATCAGTTCTTCAGCTTCTGGTTTCCAGGATGTGTTCTCCTTCTCGTTTGGAGACTCTTGTCTAAGTGCATCCTTTTTAGTCTTTCCTGTCAATACACAAAACATTTGGACACAATACCTTTTCCTATTAAACCTGAAGATATACGTTGACATCTGAATGCATAAAAATAAACCAAAGAACCAAAATGAGAAAAAAAATAAAAGGTATCAAAAACCAGGTTTATCCCTGATGGCTAAAAGAAGGCTTTCACTATAGTCTATAAAAAACTTTTTGGTGTACTTCCAGTGTTTCCCAAAAAAAAAAAAAGGGGGGGGGCAAAAATGTTCCATTCAATCTGCTTTTCAGTTTTCAGCATTTCCTGCTGAAAAACCCTTCACAAATAATTTCTAAAACCCAATCTCCTTTCTGTTCATACCTTAAACCTCCTTTCTATGGAGAGAGGAACAAAAGCTTGTGGGTACCTACCTTCTATGTCTGCTCACAAGAAAAGGCAAAACTGCTAACTTAATTTTTGACACCCTAACAGGAAAGGCAAAAGGTGTGGGGAAAAAAGTGAAGACACTCCGTCTCACTGCCTTATATACACCCAAATCTAACTGCAACTGAAACATCAAAAAGGAATCTTTATTATAATTTCCTAATAAACCACCACAAAATAACCCAGTAATGTGACCTGGAAGGAAAAGTCTGAAGAGCTGTTAAATAACTTACCCTTTTGACTACTCTTTTGGCTTTGAGATTTAAGGACCTTTTCTTCACTGTTAGAGATTGGATCTGATTCTGACATTCCTTTGAATTCAAAAGCTCCAACATCTAGATGATCCAGTTTCTGTTTAGTAAGCGCTTTAGCCTGTACTTTTCTGTTCTTGCCTTTCTTATTCTGTGTCTTCTCCTTTTCAGAGGGCTGAGATTTAAAAACAGGAGTTACAGAGACATCTTTTTTTGATTTTTTGTTCTTACTGGGTATTGAAATCCAAGAAGTAGAAGATGCAGCATCTAATTCATCAATTAAAAATTCACATTCATTTTCCATTTCTGTATCTTGATCTTTCACAGGATGAGGTGATGGTGGTGATGTCGAGGTCGAATATCTAAAGAAAGGAGGAAAAAAAATATTCATATAATTCTGAGGGGGGAAGAATTGACTTTCAATCTTTCAAATCTAGTGGTGACTCCTGAACACCTAGACACAGCACAGAACATTCCTCAGAAGGATTATTATAAAGTTCATCACTGATTGCTCTTGAGCTTCTCAAAAGAGCATAAGGCCTCCTTCTCCTTGCTTTGGCCTCATATTCAGACCTGATTGTTTCTCAGGACAGTCAGCTTCCTATCTAACCCCACAGATCTGTACTAGCTCTGAAAAAGACTGCTTGATCACTGACAACTTCAGAATCACATAAGGTTTTCCTCAATCCTCCCACCTACCCATCAAAACATCTTAGGCTCAATCTGAAACACTATTCAGATACTACTTTACTGGCAGACAAAAGCAAGAGCACCGTTAAACCCCAGCAGCACAAAATTTTGAAACAACCGTTCAAACCCTTTCTCAAGTGGCACCTTTAGGTAATGTTGGACTATCCCAAAATGTGCTCCGAGACCTTGTTTACAGATAAAAGATGCTCCAGTATTCAGATCTGGGGTATTTTAATAGCAAATTATGTTCCAAATTAAGCCTCAAAACAAACCTCTGTCCAAGTGTTCCTGTTGCTACAGCTGCTAAGACAGCTGAAGAGAAAGACTTCTCTTTCTGGGCAGAAGACACAGTAATACGTTCTGTTTCTTGCACAAGAACCTGTTCCTCTCTCCCAGTCTGAGGTCCTTCCAAATTTTCAACTTCTCCATGGCTCTTTGCTGCAGCAGGAGTATTCCAGTTATCAAAACGAAACCTATGTACGAGAAACGGCATTCAAACACGTTGCTATAAATCCTGGGTGTACAATAAAATATTGTGAGGATGAAGAGATGCTCCTGCTGACAGTGTCTCACTTCTTATGGATGAGCTTCCCTTTGGTAACTTGCTGGAACACAGGTTAGCAGTAGCACTGCCCAGTACAGTAGCAAGTGTCCAAAGGCCACAAGGAGTCAGCATGTGACTCTTGATCAAAGTACAGGCTTCTCAGCAAGACAAATTCCTAATTTTAGGAGAATGTGCTTCAGAAATTGTCGGGTTTCCTAGGCTGTAGGTGCACTGTCTACCCAATCCCATTCCATCAATGAGTGTCAATGGGATCAGAGTCAATTCATCTCTGTGATCTACCCCAGAGATTCAGCCCTCTAGGAAAGCAGAACTGTGACCAGGACCACTGGCCAGTACTGCAGTTCAGCTCAAATCTTTCAACAGGGAGATAACAGTCACAACTGAAGTTTTTTACATTGTATATATTTGTATATTGAGAGCAGAGGGACAATGACTGCTCATTTCTGCTTTAACAAACTCTTGTTAACTTTAAGGACAACAGTGTCAATAGGATTCACTGAAGAAGTCTAGACTATCTGAGAAGCTGATACTTTGGTGCACTTTCCTGCAAAGAAGTGTTTAAATCTATTCTGACAGGCTTTCTTGGGTACAGCACTTATCACCAGAATATTTAATAAAAAATAATTCTGCCCTTTCTAAACCCAGATATGGAAACTTTCTAAAAAGCCTGGAATTGTTTTTTATGAGTTCACAATCCAAACTCATAAATGATCCAAACAACTGTGTTAATTTACCCTAAGCTGGGGGGCACACAGGGAATATGACACCACAACCATGTTCAGTTCTACTTACTTAACTACAGGAGAACTTTTCCCTTCCTCCACAGGAAAAGACCCACGACCATCTTCAGAGTCCAAAAACATGGACGGACGTCGCCACAGTGCTTCCACATCTTTTGATGCTTTTTTTTTTTTGCTTTTAGACACAGGAGACTCTGTTTTTTTAGAAGCAGCTACGTAATCATGTACTGTAGGCTTCAAGTGTGATTCACATGACTCTCCTGGCATATATATAGAACAGATTTAATTCTTCTACTTAAAGCCTTACAAATTCCCAAGAAATAGCTACCCTAAACCCCTTAATTGAGTAATAGCATGACCAACCTCTGCTGCTGACTGGTTTTAGTGGTGATGTGGGTGAGGATTCTGCAGAATTGCAGGCTCTTTTCACAGAGTTGGCTGACCCTGCCTTTGGCTTTCGTCGTTGATAACGAATAATGAGACAAAGTAAAAAATTTGATAAAGCAACAGTATTTTAATAGGAATATAAATTTCTACAGAACATGATAAAATTTCCTTCCCTTAATTCATACACATCTGAATCACAGTTCTACTTTAACAGAACACTTCAACTTTCTATCATGTGAGATATTCCAAAACTAACTGTGAATTCTGAACAGGTAAAACAGTGGGTACAGCAAAAATCCACAGGCAGCTTAAAATGGACATCCTGCTACTCTCCAGGCAAACTACTTCTTATTTCAAGAGAGTGAATTAATTTGAACGATTTAATTTCCCTTTATTAAAACAGGCTGAGGTTTTGCAAGATTGCTTTGAATTTATATTGTATTCTAATATCAGAATAAAGTAAACAAACACATTATAAGGTTGCCTGTTCTCAACCCTGTCATTAATAGAATATCCTATTCAAGAAAAAAAAAGTAGAATCAAAATATTAAAACTAATATACAAACTAGATTATTGGTATCATCCTCTCAGACAGCACACTAACAAGGCCTTCAACTTGTTTCCACTCCTCAACAGAGTTAGAGATATATGAAGTTATTGTACAGATAAATTATCAGGAGTTAACAAGCTGCTTTTATACAAGAATCACCTTTAAATTTCACTGTCCATCTGATAGCTAAGAACTGTGTCCATACATCTGGCAAAGTGACCGAAACCAACTCCAATAGAGTCCAAGACAGGAATACCCACCACCAGTAAGTAATAAGGAAGCGTGCTTCAGCCTGAGACTGTGGGAAATTTAACTATCCTGGGCAAAAAGCTGAAAGCACTTGCATTAGCAAAAACCCAAGAAAATAAACTATTAAATAATTCTAGTTATTGAATATCTACGAGTAGAGCACAACAAACTAAGAAAAAAAATATTTTCAACAACTATTACAGGTAGTTAAATTATAGCCTATATACTTTTACAAGTGTTCATGCAGAACTAAATGCCACAGAATTAAATTTGTACCCAAGTGAAACTGTACGCAATGCTACCCTGTGACACTGCCACAACTTACCCTTTGGCTCTGCATTGAAGTCCTCTTCTCATTTTTCAAAATAAAAGTTGAGCAATGGGTTGCATTTGGAGAGTTTACTGTAAGATCACTGCTGCAACCTGTGAAGAAAAAAACTGTAACTATGGGAATCTTGGAATTGTCCAGATTTCATTTATTTTAACGAGTTATAAGGGTTATTAAGGTCATGTAAATCCAAACAAGAATGGAATTAGCTACTTGGGAAAAAGATTTCCTTTATACGACAGCTAAGACACAATTTTAAGAAGCTGGAAAGAGGGTGCTCTTAATGACCCTGAAAAATATAATTTTAATCCATTTTATCTCTATTTTTTATTTCCATCTACTTACCACTAAATATAATACAAGGAAGAATTTTTTTTTTCTTTCATCAGCAAATTAAGCAAAACACCAAATAAGAGCTTACTTTCAAAACAATCCTGTATGAGTTTCAGTACGTTTTGACCTGGCTGTACATCAATCTTATTTCTAGAAAGAAGAGGGGAAAAAAATATTTTCAATCAAAAATAACAAATGTTCCTGTCCTAGAAATATTAAAGTACTTAAGTTCTTACTTCTTAATATTTTAGATTATTATTTCTCCTAGTTCCAATTTTACTATATATTTTTACTGAACATTTCCACGCATAGATATCTGCAAAGAAACTTGTCTAAATAAGAATTCCAGGAAAAAAAGCCTCACTACCACAGATTATGGTAAGACTGAAGAATTCTCTCTACATAAAAGAAAACACGCAACTACTGCAACAGTCCTGAGGTAAATGACCTTTGGAATGAATAGAGTCTCACTAGAAAGAAATAATTTTTTATAAATCAGACCTCAAGTAATGCTGCCTGCACAGTGATCCAGTCACAGCAGACTCTAGAAATGAAATGTGCTTGCTGCACATCTATCCCTTCATACAGGGAGTCAGCCTCTGCTTCTTGTTCTACCACTTACCCACAGTTAATCTGTGCTTACACAAAAGTTTCAGCAGCAAGGATTGGCTTGAGGTATCAAATCCGTAAGCAAGTGAACAGCTCAGCTGGTTGGATTACTATTTCAAACCAGCACAAACAAAAAGAGTGAGTGATCCACTAGCAAGACAATGTTGATCCAAACCAAAATAACACTAGAAAAGCCATGGAGTATTACTCCCATAATGATCACTACATACCTTTAAAAATAGCTGATTTGGTAAGTTCATGAAATGCATGTCCAAAAATGGATTCCAGTAACAAAAAGCTTATGGACTTCTGACATGCCTTTTAAGAATACTACATCACTGCAGATACTCAAATTCATCTCTGACATTTACCAGCAAGGTCCAAATAAGCTGCAACTCTGCATGGGCTTCATTTCTCTCCTTCTTGAAAGGCAGTATGTTTGCACAGACTACTGCTTCCATACTCAGGCAGCCTAGTTAGGGGTACCTTAGGTGTAGCACACCACACTCTGTTGCCTCAGCAAAGGAATACAAAGTAAACCCTTGAGGTTTTGTCCCCCAGCAGAGTTTGCTCCTCTTACCACTATGAAGCACAAGAAATTTAGGAAACGTCAGATCAGTTTAATAAGATGATACATCATACAGTTTTAACATTCAGTTCTCATATAAAATACATTAAGTTTTCCAGAATCTAAGACTGAAAGTTTAAATGCAAATTACCCTCCTCCATGGCAGAATCTTGCTCTGTAGCCTTTTTTTAAATGATTCTGTGAAGAAATCAGAATCAATTTTTAGTAAGCATGATGACACTTGACAGAAAAACAAGTAAGCAAATCTTGAGGATTCTCGAGTTATCTTAAACTAGGGGGAGAGTGGAAGTTACTGCAGCCCTGTTTTTCTCGGAATGCCACAGTAGCGACAACCCCTGTAACAACTACCAGAAATTCAACTTTCCACAAGAAGCATCAAAGCACTTGTTGCATTTAAAGTCAGAGGAGTTACAGGAGACTTACATGACAGGAATCACAGAGAATCTAAGGATTTGGTTAACATTTCTATAATGACTACAGGAATGATCTTTTGCGTAAGGAAAAGGAATGAACTACCACAAAGCAAGCTAGGACATAACCTTACACCACATCTGCTGCTGTGTGTTAACTGTTCACGTGATGATTCTTACCCTGTGTTTACCACAGGCAAGCCCACACTGACAGGCAGTGAGAGTACATCACTGTGCTGTGGTAAAACTACAGCCTCAATGAACTCCCAGTGCATCTTCATACACTTGAAACCTGAGTATAGTCAAAGTCATTCAAACAGCAGACGTGACTCCAGTCATCGACCACAACTAGAGCAATAATAATTCAAACAGCAGCGATTTATCCACGTTACCGTATGTGCCAACAAATGAAATAAAGCTGCTGACCTGGGAACAGGTAAAGGCTATAGAGGATAAAAATAGGAAGAAAGGGCAAGAAAAACTCAAGAGCTAAGCAGAGTGCAGTTCTTCACAAATGTGACAGGAAAACATCTCAGAAAAACGTAAATGTTTAGCTGAAAAACAATTCTGACCTCTTCCTCATTCCTGTAAGTTTATAAAGTGAGCATATACAGTGTGGATATCATCTAGTCCTAACACAGGAGAATTCAACATGTTTTTCTGAAGTCTGCCATACTGACAGTACTCTGCACTTCTTTGTGATTCTTCTTTGGATATTGCTTCTGGTAACAAAAATAACCAAACCCACATAAGCATTGATTTCACTGCAAATTTTCAACATAGGCTTAAAGTGGAAGAAGGAAATTCTACGTCACACGGGAAAACAAATGACCAAACGCCATCACTTCAGAAACTGCAGAACCACACTCCGCACTCAGTCTGGCACTCGAGTTTAATCCTCTTCCCCTTGCAGCGGAGGGCAGCACAATGCACTGGCGAGCGACCTTTCGTATTAAAGAAATGACAAATTCCTGTAATGGACCTAAAAGGGCTTTGAACAGTTCATTCACTATTGTGTTCGTGTCGCGCTATACATGAAGTTTTAAAACTTAAGATGAACACGATTCTAGCGTGCCTGGACAAGTGTCCGGCTCTTTAAGCGCTCACTCGCCCGTGGAAGTGGCTCGCCTGAGGGGAACGAGGGAACCAGCCCTCACAAGTGCCTAGGCCAGCAGCCTAGACTCGGAGGGAGCGCAGAACGCCAACTCCAGCCTCGCCTTCCTCAGGGGGAAGCGGAAGACCGATTCCGTCCCTCACTCAGGAGCGCGCCGAGGGCCGCGCCTCTGGCGCTACGGAAGGCACCGGCCGCTGCCCAAAACGCACCACACAGACAGGCAGACACACACGTACACACACGCACACGCAGACAGACAGACAGACAGACACCGACCCCGACCGCTCCCGCGCTCTCTCACCAAAGCCTCCGCCATCCCGGACCGGGGCCGGCGCGCGCCCCCGCGCCGCCTTCGAACCTCGCGCGCCTTTCCCTCCGCGCGCGCGCTCACGGCGGCCGAGCGGCAGCGCCCCGGCCACGCCCCCACGCCCCCCTCCCATTGGTCGGCGGCAGCTGCTTTTGGCGCGCGCGTCTGTTGCGTCTGCGCAGAAGCGGCGGTTGCCATCACCTCCTGCCGTTTGCCTGCCGGCCCTTCTGTGAGTGGACGTGGCGGGGGATGTTTCCCGTTCTTTTATTTCCCCTCACGGGAAACGCCCGTTCAAATCCTCGGGTTTCCAAGCGCTACACAAAACGGCCACTGCCACGACGGGGCGTTGCAACTTTTTCTTTAAAACTTCAGTGAAGAACTCAACAATGAGCAAAAAACAACGGCGTAAGAACGTAAGGCCGCAGTATCTTTCAGTGCCTGCAAATCAGTGCCCAAAAATACAGTTTTAAGTGATGCATTTTATCACGCACTTGTGACCGGAACACCAGGTTTCGTTATCCCCGTCCTTTCTGACCGTTAAAGGAAAGGCCCACTCTGTTTATAAAAGTACACCATAACATGAGAAGTTAGCGCTTTCTTTTCATGAAAATACTTGTTTGTGAAGATGGTGCTGCTCAGTATGCATCAGGTTAGAGCTGCAGCTTTTCCTCAGTATGAAATTGAAACCTGTGTGTTTCTGGGAGAAATGGGAACTTCATACTTCTTCCCTGTGTATGCCATACAAAATGATACACTTGAGCAACACAGGTCTACTGGTGTTATCGCTGCTGTAACTCACGGCACCTTTAAGCTTGCGCCTCGGTAAGCTTTGTGCACCATGGATGAACACCTACCATGACGCACTACCTACTGCATCAACCACACAAAATACATGTTTACTAAAATAAACGCTCAAAAGCTGTCTGGTGAAAATCTATCAACCTCTGGACAAAGGTTTAGACTGCTGCACTGTTCTGCACATATCCTTCCAGTAATTGCACAACAGGAGATAATTAACATGGATTGATAAACCTTTCAAGTTAATTTCAGCTTTTGGCTGAAATTCAGTTCCTCTCTTAAAACAACTGGCCACATGGTTTCAAAGACAAGGAAAAATTAAGAACATGAAGATCATGATCTAAAACCTTTACTTGTGTTTGATAACAAGTCTGACAGACATACAAACTCTCTGCCTAGCTCAAACCCACCTTATTTCAGGATGTGAGATGCCATGACGAGGTGATGGGGTTTCTGCATTTGCAGAGGCCCAACTGGTGCCAGAGCTGTTCTATTTAGTCACTATTCTTGAATATTTTTTTTCATAAGCATTCACCTATTCACTATACATAGAAAAGGGGTGGGAAAAAATATGGAAACATCTACTTTTTACTCGTGGCATAGGTATTAAAAGCCTAAATCCATCAGATCCACTAAGTAGTGTTGTTAACAGTAGCAAGACCTTCACACAGAATCCTCACTACTCCTAACATTAAAGAAACATGTTGAATAACCATAGAGAACAGCTGAACTGGCTGCTTGATGTTTTGCATGCACAAACATTCCCACATCTATCAAGAGTGCTAGAAATTCAGGGAAAGTTGGTATAAATATGAGCAAACTCTTCAAGGAAGCATCTGAGTGAGAAGGAACTTCTCAATGCTGATATCAAACTTCGTTCCTCCAAATCAACCGCTCTCTCAAAGAATAACATTTTGAAGGAAAGCTACTGAAGAGTTCTAGTGGGAAGACAGTTCTTCATTGTAGCAGGAAGACAGCTAGCTCTAATTGCTCCATGGGAATAGTGCTTCAAACAGTCCTAGACAAATACAAGAATTCATTAAATGAACAAAAAATAAAGAAAAAAAAAAGAGAAAAAGCAATTATCAGATTCCAGGTAATGCTACAAGCCTCCAGCTTGGTAGCAGTGGTAGTGATAATGCTGGAGATTCAAAAGAACAGCACTCCAAAATTCACTTGCCCAGTTTGACTGAGCCTTTTTAGTGTGATCATGTTGAGCACCTGCAGAGACTTCTGATAGAAAGTAGGAACAGATTGAGAAATGGGTTCTATCAAACACAAATTCACACTGAATCAGCACATTCCACTGCACAACCTTCAATATAAATACATTCACTCTCCATATGAACAATTCAAAAAGGTTTAAAACATGAAGAATAGTTTTAATGAGCCACCTGACATGCCAAGTTCTTCTATAGAAAGTCCTCTTGAAGTTATTACTTGTAAGATTTTACCTAGATTAATTTATATCCAAAAATTTTAAAGGTGCACTAATAAACTGCATTTTCAGTTTTTCCATAAGCAACGTTCTAACTGAGCAGAACCCATCCCTAGAGCATCCATCCATCCAACAGACACATGCAATAAGAGCAGGACAGAGATACAGCCACGTCTGTAAATGCTGGCTGTGATCCCTGCCAGCCTTGACTTGGACTTTTTGACAAAGGTCTTCACCGTTGTCATTAATAAAAGCCATTGCATGAATTATATCTGAAAGTTTACTTTAAGCCCTAAGGACAGTCATATGGCATTCTAGAAAAGTACTGAGACTTTATATGCTGCTTATTTCAAAAGCATAAGCATGATATTAACATTACACTAATGTACCAGAGAATACTGACTCAAAGCTTCGCTTCCCAGTCTCCAGCTGTGAGAGGTGACAGTGCTTTCAACTTGACCTAAACCTTTAATTGATCGTTAGCACTAATTAATGACATCAGTTAAGAGTTCAGATTCTAAAACTGCTACAGTGAAATACATTGTGTTATTTAGCAGTAGAAACAATGTCTGCTTGTGCCTCCTCTGCACTCTAAATGTAGCCACGTTTTCTCATGTTTCCAAAAGGTTCTCTAAAAGAAGTTCTTACAAAAATAAGTTAGGCAGTTTAAAAAGCACTATTATTAATCTAGAAAATTGTGTCTATAGACTAAACTGTTTACTAGACTACAACACTATATACACCTTCCAGAAGACATCCCGTACATAAGACTGAATCCAAAATATTGAAATAGTTGTATTGATTCCAGCTACTCAGTTCCGTACATCTTGGTGTACAAGTTCCAAACCTAATAGCTGTTATTCCTGACTACAACTAACTGAGAAGGGAAAAAAAGAGAGGTAAAACAGACCAATAATGGTCATTAAATGTGAAGATATCCCTAAAGCTTATTAAATTATGATCGAGGATAAATGGCTAAATTGTTAATAGCTCTTGCAACAGCAGCAGGAGATAATGTGCAATATGAATCTCTAAAGCTTAAACACACGAGAAGGTTTCCCAGTTTATTGTTTTTATTCTAACCTCACCTTCCTCTACCACGATGGGGAGAAAAAAAAGAACTACCAGCTCAAGTATCCAGTGCTTAAGTGACAGAGTAAAATGATGACATTTCTATTACACACCTCTGCCTCACCACAGCAATAAAGCTAGTTCCTAATGATTTCCAATTAAGCAGAATCTTTATACTCAGCTATCCCAGTAACTGACCAATGAAGGTAAAACCTGAGTGTTCAGTGCACCTCAGACTTGTGCTGAGGACAGGTGCACAGGACAACCACTTGCTCTAAGGAAATGGTACCAAAAGGAGCAGCTGACGAAAGAGTTTGCTATGACAAACATCCAGAGCCATTTGTCTTTTCCTCCCTTTAAAGTCATCAAGTGCTACAGTGATTTTAATTTGGTCGGGGCAGAAAGGCTCAACCACATTTTCTCTTTGTTGAAGACAAAGTTTTATTGTTGAAAGTGCTAATTCGGCTCTCTGATAGGCTTTCATTTTCCCCATACTGCACTATTCCACAAAGATCAGTCTTAGTGCAGATAATCAACAATTCCAGCTCTCTGGACTTCAGGGGAGTTTTGACAATTTACACCTACTCCCTATGTTACCATGTAGAGACTGACACAAGACAGCTGCTCTGACCACGGCACCACTAAACAGCCACACAACAAAGCAGTACTTCTGCTTTTAAGTGGGAGTTTAAGCCTTTTGGATGGATTAAACCTTGTGTAGATGGCAAGAATGAAATTCTTGTTTGAGAATTAAGTAACATATGAAATGAATTTGAGATGTTCTTAGAACACCAGGAGTGTTATAAAATGGTGCTTTTCCCATTTTCTGCACTCTTCTCTAAGCAGTGCCTAATTTGCACATGGGGACCATTTGCGAGGTTCACCATTCTTCTTGTTGTCTTCAGCTCTCCACAAATCAATACAAATCTTGTATTTAAGGTAAGGACTGTACTGAACATTCCATCTCATGGAGTGACCAATCCTCCTTTGAGTGAACAGGTTTGAAGAACACAGGAGCAGAAGAAACATAAATCCAGTTTGTCTTCAGTGCAAAGCCACTGATTTTCACCATTTAATTAAGGCTTCACCAAAAAGAAATATATAGTACCATCTTTAATAGCTGAAAATTAGCACACTCCTTTCAGAACAAATGGTCCATGAGTGACTTTTGTGTCTCTACCATCAATTCTCTTCCTGAACAAAGTAGTATCTCACTGGCGGCCCTGGCAAGTCTTCCTCTCCATCAGTCTCTGGAGCAAATGATACTGTCAAATCGACATACTTCTTATCAGCTGATGGTTTCACAAGCTTTTGCATCCTATAAAAAAATGAAGAACAGTTTGTAAACACACTAGGAGGATTGGCAGTGGGAATTCAGGGCCAGACTAGGATGAATTTCACTGCCAGCAATATGTACTGACCCAACATACTACAGACCAAGTTAAAATGGAGAATAAGCCACCTCCAAATTTTTACGCAAAAGCTGTTCCTCCACCTGAGGTACAGCCAATCGTATTCCATTTTCCTGATAGACACTGCCCATTAGTGAGGTATTACAGCGTCCACCCACGAGTGCTCAGTACAAAAGAGAAGAGCACATGGCCAGTTTCAGATGGGATTCCTCAGAGACATAATTTCTCCTTGTCATGTTACTGAGGCACAAGGTGAAGTTAGCTTTCTGTGGAGGATTTGGGTTAATGAGGAGGAGTAAGTTCTCTGTCTACCAATAAAGGCCAGTTTTAATGCATTAGGAAGAACCACTCCCGTGCAGACACTAAATTACAAGTTCTGATGGAAAGTAGTTCTATTGGGGTTAAGATGTTAAGTCCTTGAATTTCAAAGGTGAATAGTGATGAGGGGGGAAAAACCAGTCAGGATGTGTGACTTCTTTCTTCGTGACTACAATGTGAGTTTAAACTATGTAAGCATGTCACGTAGTAGTGCAACTTCTCCCCTTTGCCCTCTGCATTCTCAAAAGCTGCAGCAATGACTTTCAAGTTGCACACTGGAATACTGCAGGAGGTCAGCCAACCTCACTTTCATTATATATCTGTGGATGGCTCAAAATTATTTTCTAGCTAACCTGGAGCACTAGTTCATGAGGCCAGCTCGAATGCTAGGAGGCTGGGGGCATACAGTCACTCCTATTCACACCTAGGGAAGGATTTCCCTTCTGGCAGCCTTAGTGTGCTGGTCAAAAAGCTGCTTTCTCTAAAGTACTTATTTCCTTGAAAGAAAACAGAACATTCGCCTCTTCTCAGCATTCATTTGCATGAGGAAGCCCCAAGCTACTATGTCTCTAAAACTTGCTTTTAAGGAGTATGCCATCAGTTAATGCTGCAATTCTGAAATGAAGAAAAAGTCTGATAATGCTTGATATATTAGAGCAAGATTTTAAACAACTTCAGAAAAAGCAACATACAAGCAAGACCAGAGTTTGCTGTGCAAATATCCTATAAAGCTTTTGGGACTGTTTGTAACAGAAGCCCAAGCTGCTACTGCTACATGGAAAGCTTGATTCGAGTCTCAGGGTAGTAAGAAATCCTGATACTCACAAGAAGGCAGCTTCACACCATAACTTTTACTTCATTACATACCCCACTCATTCAAAATTATTTATACAACTATAAGAGAAAGCATATAAGCAACTTTTTTTGAGAAAGGCGGTAAACTCTCATCTTGGTATGCCAGGCACTACAGCTTAGAGGCTCTTCTCTCCCTGGGAGTTTGAGGTAGCTTGCTCATACTATTTTGCCTGAAATTACCTACTGGCAGGCCTTCAAAACAGTACTGATCAATGCATCCACTTGCTTTAGCAAAGTCTGTGAGCACTGACCAGCATACACTTCACAGGAGCTGTAAGGAACAGATTTTGAGCTGAAGTAGTTCAAACCAACAGGTGTAAAGCAGAACTAAACCTGGGTGAGATCTGGCTGTAATTTTGCAAAGGCCTATCAGTCAAACCCAATGCCCTGCCTGCACCTCCGGCCAAACTGCCAGTTTGCAGTACCTCAATTTCCTGTCTGTAAGCGGCATCGCAAAGCCTTGTGAATGTCGTCATTTTAAAAGGGCTAAAGAGATGCAGAATGTCGAGGAATTACTATAAACCAGCAGATTTCCAGAAATCTTAATCTGAAAGCAACACATTAACTCCTTCAGAGCTAAGTTGCTAAATATCAGCATTAGTTTTAAGCCAGTTTCAAAAGGTTCTAGTAGCCTTGTTCTGCTTGAACCACAGTACATTCTTTCTCCAGAAAAAGTTACTGTCATTCTGGTATTCAACAGTTAAAGAAGCATTTTGCAAGTCTCCTGTCCTCATCATAGAAGTTAATTCACTTTCTCTCTTCTTTTTCTTTTTTTTTTTTTTAACAAATGAAAGAAATTATCTTTTTGCTTTCCAGAACACTAATGTCTAGAAACCACTTGGAGGGAAAACCCTGCTGTCAGACAAATGTCCTTTGGATACAGCCAATGAACATAATTTGTGTGTGCACTTGCATCCTTCAGTCAATTTTCCAGTTATACTTACGTCAACTTTAATCTTTTAATATGGCCTGGCATCACAGGAACATAGAGCATTTTTACTCCTTGCACAACCATAGTTGGTTCAATTCCATATTTCTCCTGGAATTCACAAATTAAAACTTATTAAAAGACTAGAACAGCTGCCCAAACCAGCAGATACTACTGCTGCTAATACTACAGCTAATTATTCAAATCCATAGGATCCCAACCAGAAAACTTGTTAATGCATGGACTCTGACATAAGTTTTGAGACACATTTGAGGCAACTGAATTAACAAAGAAGTTGAAAATAGGTTTGGATGCCTTTACTCAGAGACATTCCCACTGACATTAGTTATTACTAAAATTATTCTGGTTTGAACAGTAACTTGATGAAAATAAAAAAAAACAAAACAAAAACCAAATCAACAACCCAAAACAAGAAACCCCTTTCCTCTTGTCTTGTATTAACTCAGTACAGTAGATAACTTACTCTGACAGCATTTATGAAGTCCAACAGAGTAAAATCCTCTTTCCCATAAATTGTCCACCTGTCCCAGATGGTAAATGATATCCCATTTCTGTTTTTAAAAGTGAAAGGTTGTTTGTTACTTTAGAATGTGAACTCAGTCATTTCCCTTAAATGCATATTGAAGAACTGCCATGTCTTCTTAGTGACATGCTATTTAACCCTGAGCAAAAACCTCTTCCCTCTCTACTGCCATTTCTCCCCTCTGACCTTGCTAAGCACAAGACAACCGTAAGACCTCTAAGTAAACATGGTATCTTACAATGAAGTTACTGAAAACCTACTGAAAAATAGCTCTTGTATTGAATAAGATCCAAAAGTGTGCCCAGAATGTTTCCTAAGAATAATGCCACACATCTACCTTGTCTAGATTTTTAGAGCCTAACATGTAACAGCTTCCACTGAAAATAAAACTAAGGCCTTGATCCCACTATTTTAAACATTAGAACAGATGACTATGTGCTGTATTTTCCAAACAGGAGTTCTTGAACAATGCATTACTGGACACCCTTGGCAGTACTAAGAGTATCACTTACACCTTTAGCAGCACATAGTAAGGGGATAACAGAGTTTGATAGCAAGCATTAAGCAATTCATCATCTTTTAAGTTTAAGCAACAACAAAACAATAACCTTGAATACCTAAAAAGCTGAATTGGAGTACAGCCATGAACTGTGGTTCCATCGTAACTCTGCTATGTGAGAACATAAGGCCTTAATCTGGTTATCTAGATTTAATAACTATTAAAACTTCACACTTGTAATGGCTCAGCAAGTTCTAAGCACCAATCAGCATGTTTCCAAATACTGCCCTTACCCTTCCACCATTGTCCTTCCTACCTGATTTCCGTTCTTCTTACTTCAGCAGTTTCTGTAAAGACCATTATGGGAATGGCTAGGTTCAGAAAACAGTTCTTGTATGCTTCAGCTGGGTAGCCACCCACAACTTTGATGAGTTCCAGTGCAACCTGAAGTAAATTAGAATTTACTTATTAGGTTTTAGTACTGTGTTATCAATACTAGTGTAGTTAAGAGGCCAACACTACAGAGAAAGTTGTTGATGAGATCAGCCTTTGTCCAATCGGCAGAGTAAATAACATCTGGCAATGCAACCCACTATGACACGGAAATAAATTCTGTTGCTGCCAAGGGAAAATACTTGAAACATTCAAAAGTGTTCCTAATGTAGAACTCTTCCAGAATTGTTTAATTCAAGAAACTGTCACAAAGCATTAAGTTCTGTTGAGATGCATTAATATGAACTACTACAGAATAGACACTTTCCACTCTTGGCAGTGGCACTCTGATGGAAGTTAGTATTAATGGCAGAAAACAATCCAAAATGCTGATTTCCAACTCTTCTCTCTGTCCAGCAAATCAAAAATAAAACCACCAAAGCCTTACCATGTTAAGGAAACTTCCCTGTCTGACCATGCAGGAGCCACTCTGGCAGTCACTGCCAGCATCAGAGACTTTCACTGCTGGACTGAAGCCCCTTACGAGCAGGCAGCTTCTCAACAGGTGCCTCGCTACTCATCCCACTCTCAGTCAGACAAGGTTTCCTTGCTGGCTTGACCTCGGACTCTCCATCAGAGAGTCCCAGACCTCTGGTTCCTTTAAGTAATTTTATCATGGTGCAGCAACAGAATAACAGCTCGAGCCAGTGCCTTGGAGAAGGGACCCTGAACAAAGGACTACCTGGGCTGTTGTACCCTCACAGTCTGTGTGCTCCACAGTCAGGGGTCTTTCAGCTGAGTCCTCAGCTCCTGCTGTGTCTCTGGGTGTCCGCTCACCCGGCTGGGCCACCGGTCCCTGTGCCCCTTGTTGTGCGAAGGGTCAGCATCAGTTCACAACCTCTTGCCTGGGGCTCCTACCCAGGGCTCAATCTCCAGCTGGCACTGCAGCTCCACACTCAGCTACCTGAACTACATGTATTCTTCAACAACCACATCTAGAACCAAGATCTAGAACCTAAACTACATATATGCTTCAACCAGCCACATCTACAAAACACCTTTTGTATTGGTACAGAAGAAATAAATCCATTTCTTTAAATGAGCCTCTGTCAAGGTAGCAGTAATTGACACCCAGACAACAGCAGTTTTAGGCAAGAAACAGTATGAGAAAGAAATTTACATTTTAAAAAGCAAACTCACCAGCCCTGATACTGCAGCAGTAGCTGTTGCAATGGCAGGAATAATCTTTCCAGCAATGCGCTTTGTTTTGAACCGATCTGCTGGTTCGATGTTGTACATCTTGGCTCGCAAGTTTGACGCTGCTGTTATGAAATCTACGTGCCCATTACTATCATCATCTTTCTCAAACGAGATGGGCTTCATTTGCAAGTCAGCTGCTCATAAAAAAAAATTATTATTAGAAAACTGAAGATGTCCTAAACATAATTTAAAGGAACTAGAATCTTAACAAATTTAAAATTTTATATCCTGGAGCTTGGTGCCTTACTTGTTTTCCTATGCTAAAAGCAGAAACACCCCTCTCAGTACCACTTGTTAGAAGTGAATAATAAAATATACACAACAGAGCTCTATAATTTTATTTTCCTTGCATCACCAGGAATAGATTTTGGACAGTCCTATGGATGTTTCTTATACACCCCACTTCCCTATAGGTCCATCCTGTGAGAATTCCCTCTTTAAGCTTTGTTTATCTGCAACAATTTCACTGTGGACTCAGTAGCATTGGAGTCAGAGTTTTGGGTTGACACTCCTTGGGATGAGTTAACAGCTGATCTCTCTCCCCTGTGTTCACAGGCTAAAAAAGCTTGTAGGTATTTGTTCCCCAATGACCTCTTCATGTGGCCAGGCATAAAAAGGGGGTCCAAACATCCTCATTTTAACATCTAGAAAATGCTGAGGAAGAACTCTTAGACTTCACAATTTAGGGTAGTTTCAGATTCATTCCACTCGGCCTTCCCATACCTGAATCACTTTCAGTCCATCTGGGATCCAGCCAGCACCCTTCCCCTCCTAAGAGTTCAATTCCCTGCTGCTGCCTGCTCACTGTCATCAGTGTTGTAATTACATGCAAGCGTAACAGGGAGCCCTAAAACTTGCAGGAATCTCAGAAATACAGAATACGGTAATGCCAAACAACAGCACAGATATCTGTATGGTACTTCAGCAAGCTTTAGGTATCAGCTCTACTTCTTGTAGAATTACGGAATTGCTTTATCCAAAGACTTGAATGTCACTGCGGGCAAAGCAAATGGAAGACATTACTAAACCATAAAGGTAGTTTGCACTACTCACTTTCCAGAGCTTCATTGGATAGTATAGACTTCTCCAGCTGGAAAATAGCGTTTCTTTCATCCTCACTGCTGACTGGAATATGATCTGGTTTTCTTGCAGTTTCATCAGTCTGTACAACCTGCAAGTGTGAGCAGTGCTTGAGTAATAAAATATATGAACTTCATACAGTACAGGTGTCAAGTGTACTACATTTTCTGTCTTCCCTGCAGGCTTTCCTTCCCAGTTCAAGAGAAGCATAGATTTACTGGATCAAGTCCCGCCAAGAGTCACAAAGATTATTAAAGGACTGGCGCATCTCTCATATGAGGATAAACTGAGAGCTGGGATGGTTTAGTGTGGAGAAGAAAAGGGTCAGTGGGATATTATCAATGTGTATAAATAGCTGATGAGGGGGAAAGTAGAGAGCACAGCCAAACTCTTCACTGGTGCTCACTGACAGCACAAGGGGGTATGGGCACAAACTGAAGCACATAAAATTCCCCAAGAAACATACAAAAAACACTTCAAAGAAAAAACAAACACACCCCAACCAACACTGTGAGGATGGTTGAACACTGGCACAGGTAGCAGAGAGGGGCTGTGGAGTCTCAATTCTCAGAGATACTCAAAACCCAGTGGGGCACAGTCTTCCATGACCTGCTCCAGCTGCCCCTACTTAAGGAAGAGGATTGAACTAGGCAGTCTCCAGGGGTCCCTCCCAACCTCAACTAATCTGTGATTCCAAGTCAAGACACCAGTTTGTCCTCACAAAGCAAGCATTCTTGAGACAAGTATTAACACTGGGCAAGAAAATAGCAAAACACCCTGGAATATTTGCTAATTTCAAATGATGACAAATGCTAGCCACTGCACAATAATGCTTAAGCTGTTTTGAAGTCAAAAATAAACACAAAAGCAATGACACTTTATATTAATTAGAAAGAAATAAAATTGACACTAGTTTTGGATTGCTTTAAAATTGCTTATGAGTAAAATTTTATTACTCTTATTAAAATAGTACAGACTCACATAAATGGAAAAAATACCTTGCAAAGTTACAATCACACTCATGCATGGAAAACTATGCTCTCAAACAAGTATTTTGAAAAAGGCAACTCCCTCCCTCCATTTTTCATTCAGCATATGGTACATAGACACTGCAGCTGTACCAAGTTCAAGCAGTCCTGTATGCCACACTCTTACTTCCCCAAAATACATTTTAATTTGTGTTTATTTCTCATTAGCATCAATGCAAGAAGTAGCTGGAGATGTGGGACACTGCTTGTGGAATTTTTTTTTTTTCTTTAAATTAAATAGCACACTTACTTTGTTTGAAGGTCTAAACTCTGGTACCTTCACAGCTGAAATAATCCTCAAAATAGTTTCCTCTGACAAGTCCTGTTATGGTTTTGAAGAAAACCAATTTAAATTCACACCAACTCAAAAAGTCCCTCACAAAAAGACTGTATATTCAGCAGCATTTCGAAGAATACTAGACCCAAAAAATCTCACAAATATTGAGTGAGCAAATATTCAGCAAACATCATCATCAAAACACCAAGTGACAATTCAGTTACCACAGCAAATCAGAGCTGTGTAAAGTGCCTAGTACTTGAAAACTGAACAGAAGTGCAAACCTGACTTACAGGAAGAACCAATTAGAAATGAAACAAATAAAAACAAAGGATAAGCAACACAGGCTGTAAGTAGTAAAAAATAAAACCCCCATAGCATAGCTAAGACACTAAATTTAAAAAAATGCCTTAAAGAGATTTTTCTTTCAGTTCAGTAGTTATATTGCACAGGAAATAGGTGCAATAATTCCCAAGTTCAGTACTCAGTGAAAATATCCAGTATACTACTCATTTCTTCTCCATTTCACTAAAGAAAAATAAGTTTAAGCAATTGCTGAACAGCCAGTGCTGAAGGATAGATTACTTTAAGAATCACTTCAATCAGTTCTTGAAAAGAACCGGCAGCTGGCACCAAGAACAGGCCAAAACTGAACACCAAGTTACGTGTTGTCTGTAACACTGTTACAGTATGGATTACCTTTTCTGTGAAAGGAACACAATACACTGTTGCAAAGAGTTTTGCTGCGCTCACAATGAAACCATAGTGCCTAAATGAAAGAGAATTTTTTTTGGTTGGTTGCTTTTTCTACTTCAGTTTGCAATCATATTCAAGATCTTGAACAAACATACTGAGAAACAGAATTTTCATCCTTCAGTGCACACAGTAAAAAATAGACAGCACACTTTGAGTGACTCAGAAGCTGTCTCCAAAACTAAGCAAATTTTGATGAGTGAAGTTATTTAATGAAAACCGTATTTCTGTAACCCTTGCAGTCAAGAAAACAACTACAAATGCTCACATGACATCAGTATGGCAATAAAAAGCTTCATCTCAGAATTACTCTGATATTTGCCATGATCTCAAGTTTTCACTCAAACTAAAAATGGAGATCCAGTTTTTCAAAGCAATTGCAGATATACAGCAGATAAAAGCTTTTTAATCCTTCAACCGCATCAACTTTTAAAATTATCTTTAATACCCAAGTCATCTAGATCAGACCCAAATTGTGATGAAGAAGAAAAGCAGTCCCTCCACTAGGTCATTTTAGGTAGTCAACTTAATTTGGCACATCTTGCATTTCATGATGTGGACAATGGGGGCAGAGAGGTATGACAGTAACAACTCAGTAATTCTGTAGTCATACAAGACATGAAATGGGTTGCTCTAAGCCATTTCATATTAATGTTGTCAGAACCTCCCAAAGCACCCTCCAATCATGTCAGTGAAAATATCTGACAGCTCACCAAATCTGCCACAGCATAAGACTATGCACTAACACCCATCGACAGCAGTCCAACTCCTAGTGCTATAAAACCGCTGCCTTGCACTTTCTGCTGTGAGATGATTTTTATAGAACCCTATAAAATCCACCTGTGACAGTACCATACTTACAAAGGATCATTAAATTCAAACTTCACTGGGAAAGGTGGCCTCTTTGGTGACTGCCAAAACAAACCTGGTAGGAAGACAGACTTAAGATGAAATCCTAAGGAACCAGGAACAGCAATACCTGACATATGCCATGAATTCACATCAGGCATTAAGTGGCATTTGTACTTACTTCCATCTTTTAATCGTGTATCAAGGGGAAATGAATGAAGGAGCTGAAGAGCCTAGAGGAAAAGCCAGACAGAGTAGCTTTAGTAATTTGTCACATGTAGATTGACATGACCACACTAAATCAAGCCTTCGTAGCTGAAGTAATTTAGAATTAAGAAAATCATGAGACAACTTTGTCAAGATGGACAGCTTAAAGACAAGTACTATGAGACAGAGTGACTTGCTCATTTCATTCACAGAACGAAGATGACAGTGTCACCTTATCTGTACAAAGCCCAAGCAAGACATTTAATCCAAGAAGCAAAGCACTCCCCTTCAGTTATTGTCACTTTAGGATCCTTGCATATGGATTCACAATTGGGAAAGCAACATTTTCTCAGTGTGACAACTACCACCAGGGATTGTATATGCCCAGGGATGCTCATTAATACACAACATCACAATCACATCTTTCCTACAAAATTACACACATACTTTAAGCAACACTGTGAACCAGATTCTCAGAATGACGGGCTCTTATTTCACAAAATCTTTCAGAAAATCAGAGTTACGAAGGTGAGTTCAGCAAAGGAAGTTTAGTGTGGGAAACAAAACCCACTGCCTAATAAAAGACATCTGATAATCCTGCTACTTTGGAAAACACCTAATGCCTAATAAGCTGGAAAAATGCCATGAAAACTGCATGGAGACTACTGAACAGAGCTACTAAGAGAAAGTGAATAAACCAGACCTAGAAGTGCTACATCAGAAAGGGATGCAGCACTTCTACATCTCAAATACAGTTTGTTATTTATGAAGAGATGGAAGTTGAGTGCAAAGACACCTAGTTATTGGGGCTGCCAAGTTTTCTAAAATCCTCATTAGTACAATGCCACCTCATTTACAGGTCTTACCTACCTTATGGCTAAAATACTTTTCAAATTTTACTCTTGCTAGTTCTACACATTGAGTCCAACTTCGGGGTCTTCTACTGAGAGCTTTAATAACATGAAAACAGCCTTCCAAACTCTCTCCTGATTTTATTCTCTAGATAAAGAAACATGAAAATGTTAAACCAGACAAGATTCCTTCTAATCCAGTCAAACAGTAAATATGTTATTAGTAATCCATAGGCAAAAGGAAACAGAAGGTCACTTTGTCAAATATTATCCTTTTTGTGATCCTCTCCACTGGGTTTTTCCCCCATTTACTTCCACCAGCCCCTTAGGCCACAGGCCGATATAAACTCACAAGAAAAGATAGTAAACAATTTCAATCTAATTTATTACATAGCTGAATTCACTTCAAACTCAGTTTTACTTTCATTTTTCCCAGCTAGTTACACATTAGTGTGACATATACTACTCACACACTAGCAGTGTCTCAGTCTGAGATTTCTACTACATCATGTACAGAGCACATGAGCTAGAGAAGCTTTTAATTATGAGACACACCAGAAATACTGTTCATATGATGATCAACTAATGACATGGCCGAGTAAGTTTTCAGGTTTTCTGAAAAAAGTCGGAAACTAACTCAAATCTTGCTTAACTTAAATAGAAACAAAATCAATAAAGCAGTAGTTTAATCCCTGTATTTTACCCTGGCAACATTCCCTTACCTGTAAAACTTCTTCTGCTGATGGATAGGTTTGCCAGAACTTGTTAAACAATGAAGGCTTATGAGAAAATGAACTTTCAAACTATAAAATAAAAAGAACAAAAACGGCATTTTGCGAGAAGTGTATCAGATCCCCACCTTTCCAAATGCACATTAAGTTATGCTGAATGCCAGCAGGGTTATTCCATTACCTTATCTCTTGCCCACTGTATCGTATGCTCAATGGCAGCGGGGAAAGACTTCAAGGTGCAAAAAGGTATTTCTTCTTCTGGTGGATCCCGCTGTAATTAAGGAGGGTTGCACGTAAATGCAGGCTTATTAAAACTAATTGCTAATAATAGCACCAAGAACTTCTAGATTATATAAGTTAAAAACTCTGCTGTGATAAAATACGAAGTGATAAAAAACTGATCTGTGATAAAAAAACCTGAACTGTGAAACATAAACAACTGGTGAAATTGCCAGGCAGCTTTTCCAAGATGTGCAGTTGGCATTCATATACGCTTTCAACATGAAACATGCCCTTTACTCAAGGCCGGAAAGACTTCTTTATGGACCCGAGCAAGACAATTAGGATGCTCAAAATCCTGTCTCTATGTCCACATGGTACCATTTCATGGTGTTCTCTACCAGTAATTTTCTTCACAAGAACTTGAACAGAGTGATATTGCAGACAGTGTCTATCAGGGATAGAGCCTGAAGGTTCATTTTCCCCTTGCCCATTCAAACAGAACTGTTATGTATGCCTGTAAAGAACTGCTCAAATTTTATTTCCTGTGAGCTTTTCTTCAGAAATCAAGGAAGTTATTTTTTCCTAACAGCCCTGTTCTTCAGCAGCTCAAATAGGTCACTTATTTTAGATAGACACAAAAATGATTAAAGAATCAAAGGGCACTATGGGACTAGCTACAGAAGGTGAGCAATGGCCTTAAAAGACTTACATGACTATTGTAGGACTCTGTCAGGTGGGGCACAATAACTTCTGTGTGTCCTTTTGTTCCCATAGTTCCAGAGTCTATAAGAGGACGCAGGTTTGCTACACAACGACTGACATGGAAAGACACAGACTATCAGAATACAGTGTAATCACTACATTCTTGCCTTGGAGACATTACTGGAGTGTAACCAGAGTTGTCTCTAGGCAGTTTTAAAAGAGTGGAAAGCTTACACCAAATTCAGGAAAAGGAGAGATTAAATAAGAGCTATTCAAGTTAGATCAGGATACCATAAACCTGAGCCTGTGTGGATTAAGAGCATGTGACATTATTTTTAAGTGTAAATATCTCTACTTTTAAATTTAAGTACATATTTTTATGCTCAAATAATTCAACTTTAAAACTGACAGAGTATTGTCTCCCTCATGAGAAGTGCACAGCTATTCATTTTCAAGAACTCATTCCAAGGCTCTCTGCTATGTGAACAATAGCAGCTGCACAGCAGCAGAGGTGGTTTCCACCAGGTGAAAAGCAGCCCTTGCTTCCTTCCCACACCCTACCTATCAATGTATCTCCTTGCTTCAACATTGTCCAGAGCAGTCACAACCACATCTTGCTTGGTGTAGAATTCATCGCTGTAAGTATTCTCAGTGGCTGGACAAACTTTATTAATATCTGAGTCAATCTTTACGTGAGGATTGATGTTCAGAGTTGCTTCTGCTGCAGTATAGCTCTTCGGTTTCTGAAAGCAAAACACATACATCAACAATATGCAGATAAAGAACATCTGGGACACAGAAAGATCAACTCCATTTGCTAGTCAGGCAAAATTCAGTGACAAATATTATTACACAAAACATGCAATAAAAGCAATTTTTAATCATATACCTCCCTCACTGATAAATATCATTAATCTAGTTTTATTTTTAGCTTTATTTAAAGTAGCATGTCAGAGACTACATGGTGAAAGTGGTTTATCAAGTAACTGAAACTGATGCCACAAGCTGCCTCTCATGCCCTCGTAAGAACTTCTTCGTAAGAAGGGAGGAGTTCAGGACTGTCTGAGGATAAACCCATTAGTAACTCCATGCCTATGCAGCATAGACATCAAGCACCTGTGAATAATCACATTACTGCAAGGTATTCCATACAAAGCCAATTTCAGAAGCTAAACTGAAATAGAGATCTGGACCTACCCGACACTCCTAGCCATACTACAATCATCTAGGGATCAGCACTCAACACTGTGGCTTCTGAAAGCTTGCAAGGTTCACCCTCCATTTATCTATCCATCCAAAGTGTAATCTGTTCCCAGATTTGCTACACATAAACAGGAGGCAGAAAATTCAGCTGTTGAGGTTTGGGCAGAGGAAACCTTTTTCCACATTGCTGTCAAGATTTAAGCCACCTTTTTTTTTTGTGCTGTGTTTGAAATACAGGGATGTTCTCTCTGCTTCTAAGGAATTAACAGCTTTTGTGTCATGCATTTACTGAATGCACATGGTTGTTTTTTTCAAAGCTCTTTATCAGCTTAGTGAAAACTGAATTAAGTCAGAAGATAGCAACTTTGGTCAAGTTCCAACAGCAGTAGGACTATTGAGCTCTATTGAGAACACTTCTGACAGCACTGTCTATTTTTCATTGTTTTATTTTCCCCAAATTTCAGTGACATAGTAAAGCATTTCTGACATACTAACCCATGGCAGATTCTTATGCAACACAGCACTCCTCATCTGATTGCCAAATTCAAGAGATTTCATTAGTCAAAAACACCAGTACAAATCAAGTTCAGACAAGCCAATTTTACTCAACTGGTATTAGTGATAACTTGGATGCCATTGCAGTTTTAGGTATTGTTTAAAAAAACTCCTGGATTTCAATACAGCCTTTAAGTCTTTTCTGGACAGAAGTACAGACACTCAAGTTCAGCTGTCTGTGGGGACACAGGACATAGTTCAGAAAGTTTACCGAATAAGAAAGCCTACCTGTATGTGATGAGGTCGAAAAAGAAACTGCCTGTTCAGGTTAGATTTCTCTATCAAGTCTGGATCTGTAATTGTAACCTAAGTCAGAAGGGGCAGAAGCAACAGCTGAAGTTACAATTAAAGTTTAGTACTGAGCAATGATCTTGATGAAATCTCTACAGACACTTGTCAAAACAAAACACCGCTGTTGGCATCCACTGTGGCCAAAGCTCTGTTTATACTGACTGACTAAATTTGGTTTTAAAATCAAAATACAGCAAGACTGCTCCAAATCTATTCTGCTTCTAATTGCACATACCTTTATGCCAAAGCCACAGTACCCTCTGTGCAGAGATCAAATTGAAATACAACTTAGACTTTTAACATTTTTAGTAGTCTAATTATTTAATACTTCCTTATAACATTACTTTTAATAAGAGAAGTGAGGTTAACAGGTGACTTACCAATCCTTTGTCTTGCCCAGTACCAACACCAAGAAGTGCAAAGTTTTTTAGCATTTCACAGCCTATGGCTCCACAGCCAACCTAAAGAAAATTACATTTGTAGAATCAGAAACATGAGACCCACAAAGACAAGTATAACAGACATGCCCCATTATAATTTTGGACCATTTATTCTGCAGTAACACACATCAGAACTGCTCTCCTGCATTTTGAGGACAGTGGACACTAGATGTACCAACAAAGCATTTGCAAGAAGTCTAATAGTGTCAGTCATACTCACCAAGAAAACATTCAAATCATGGAGCTTCTGGCACAGAGACTCTCCAATACAAGCCCTCAAGGCATCATACCTATCTCCCCTACGTAGGCACAGGAGACAAAAACAGGAGACTAGCAAGTTGCCATTTATTATGGTAGCACCATTGATGCCAAACTGCACTTTGACATAAACTTAGAAAGTCAAACATTCCTGTTCCTCCCATGCTCAAATAAGACACACATTCTTAACCTCCAACCTGTCCCTCCAGCAAATAGCACTGATTTAACTTTAAAAGACATCTTTTGTCCTGCTTGAGACTCAGATGTGAACAGTACATAAGCCAGCTGATTGCAGTTATATTTACCGTGGGAGAAATTCTTCAGAGCCCACCATCTCTAGAGGTGTTACAATGTCTAATACATCAATATATAGCTGCAAAAAAAAAAAGAAAAAAAGAAAAAACTCAGTAAAAACCTGTGAAAAACGTTCATGTTATTTTAATTTTAAAAACTATTTTGTATGAACAACAGAGTCTAGAAATTTAGAAGCACTAAGTTTTTATTGTCAGTGGAAGACTATACAGCATCTGGTACCCTCAGTTCACTGCACAATTTTAGTGGACAGGAAAAAGCATCTGGACACTGAGGGGAAAAAACCCACTCATTCAAACAGGTGAGCTGCAAGTTTTTGACTTCTGACAGGCATGTCACCCCTCCAGAGTTAACTGCAAAGACTGTGAATTATTTTAATCGAATTGTACTCTGATATTTACACGGGGAGTCTGAAAGCACTACTCCTACGTACAGTAGCTTAAGCTGGCACCTGCACTATATCAACATCTTTGCAGCCATGTAGTGACAAATCAGTGCTTCCTTTGCTTGTGTGAAAAAACAATGTGCTGCCTGAACTCCAAATACAAATATTTTAACTAAAACTTCTATTGGACACATAAAACCACTGTATTTTTTCCTAAATACAGTCTCTAGTCTTTTTTTTTTTAGTTCCACGTTATAGAAGTTGTTCAGGTTATTTTGATCACACAGCATTTACACACAACTATGCATTCATAAGATGTAAAAATAACCATCCAAAACCAAAGATAGCCTTACCCACTGCTGCAATGGAGAAAATTTGCCTGTAACTGCTTTCAGGACTTCCTGGCTAGCAACACCACCCACTGCTGCAGCCAGAGGAGGTAGAAATCCCTGAGCAGTCCTAGACAGCCATTTCACCACATCTCCATTCACCTGAGGCTGAAAAGTAAGACACAGTAACAGGTTTATCCCCTCAATGAGCAAGTCAGTGCTTGACAGTTTCACAGATTATTACTCTTCAGTAAAAGACAGACAAACTATTTCCCTCTGACTAGCAAAAAAGTTTCTAGCCAAGACAGTTCCACCATATACCCTGTATTTGTCATATGCATTTGTCTAAAAACTGGATTCACACAGCCACAGCATTCAGCCTTCCTGTCAGTGAACATTCAGTTGAACCCATGCTGCAACACCATTCTGTTTCCTCGCATGGCCTTCAGAAAGCCAGCTGATCCATCTAAAGATGGATACAGAGACCAGAACAAGGACTGACAATTAAAGCATGACCCTTAGGCAAGTGAATGAGCACATAAAAAATGACTCACAATGATTCCTTACTCACTTTGTTTTCCAGTGTTTCACTTATAGACATGGCTATTTTCAGCATTTCCTCAGCATCTTGAGGGCATCTAGACACCAGGGTAGAAACAATAATGATGACTTAAACATTCCAGAGTTCTTCTAGAAACACAATCAACGGAAGAAAAAAGCAATGGATACAGTAGGAATTCTGGAAATGCACATTATCCTTAACAGTGAGCATTAAAGATGTACTGCTAAATGTCAGGGTCAGCTCAAGAACAGGAGTCTCAGTGGAAAAGCCCATGTGCAAGTACCGTCTTCAGATTTATACTAAGTAGTTTTGTCTCATTTAACTCAAAATTATGCATATCAAGAATTACAGCTGAATAAAAAATACTGAAAATTAAACCCAAATCCTTCATATAATTTTTTTTTTAAAACTATGAACTACAAGATAATTCAGGATCACTGGAACAACTTTTCCATATCAATCCCACAACATGAAAAAACTCAAACAGAGAAGTTCTTCCTAGAGAAGCATTTTCTGTCTACCTGAGCCCAGAAGGTGTCATTACTATACTGGGAAAGCCCTGCTACACACCCAGACATACATCAGGTTATCATTTTACAACTAGATTTAAACATTTCATTTCTATGTGGTCTATCAGACAGAAAAGGTACCATGCTGCACAGCCAGCCAGCAACTACAGTAAAAGGAGAGCTCTGTCTGATTCAAGGCTTAGCAAACACAAAACTGCTGCATTACCCAATGTTCGGTCGGCGACCAAAGTTCTCCTGGAAGTGGTTCAAGGCCAGCATGGCAACATGGATCTGCAAAGGTGCCTGTTAACACAACAATTGCTGTTTATCAGTTACAAACTAGAGAAAAATGAAGTAAACAAAACCAACTATTTGAACTCTTGTTACCCTTTTCATTTCCTTGTCTCGTAAGCACAACAGTCAAAAAAAGTTTTTAAAAAGCATTAAAAAGTGAATTTGAAATACCTTACACCAATGTTTTTACAAAAAGTATCACTCAGTGGTAATGCAACACCTTTCACACACATTCAGCACTCACTTCAATCAAGTCCAACTGAAGAGTCCCTAAAAGAATTTAGTGCTGAAATGGAAAATGCAGTAATCTTCTTTTAACTAGACATTATAATGCATTGCCGAACATCAATAGCAAAGCCCACCATCATGGGTAAAAAGTAGAAATTATATTATTTTAAACATAAAGCTACAGATTACAGTCCATGTATTTTTAATATTACAGCACTTATGCCCAAATCCCCACATGCTAATTACCTCAGGCTTGCTAAAATCTGCAACAAGGCATAATGGATTTGTTATCTGCTTCTCCAGCTGTTCCTGGAAAAACAGAATTCATGACAATACACTACTTAAGAACACAACAGTCACTGCTACCTGAAGAAACAATACTCTTTCTGTAGAGACTAACAAGCAAATATCCTTTCTTACTAGCATTGCTATTACGCTCTCCAATATTTATGCCACAAAAGATGCTTAAAATCATTCTCTACTGCAAGTTCTATCTATCAAAAATGGTCAGAGAGATATTTCACATCCTAGTGGCAAGACTCATCTTGGAACAGGTGTGATTTCTGGGGTTGTCCTGTGCAGAGCCAGTAATTGGACTCCATGACCCTTGTGGTTTCTTCCAACACAGGACATTCTATGATTCTAGGAAACATGTATGTTCTGATCTCTGCTTCCAGTGCCCAGACCATTAACATTTCAGAACATGGTTCTGTGTGAAGCACACACTTACGAAGTAAAACATCTTGGGCGTCTTCACTTGCACAGCTATGCCTCCATGCAAGTAAGGCTCCATCTCTGATGTATCACCAATGCTGAAGGAATAAGGTGACACCACTGAAAGAGAAGAGAATAAACAGTGACTGATAATTGAAAGCATCACTGGATGCTACCATTCTGTATACAATGAAGTGGGGTTTTGCCAGTGCTTTTTGTGCTCTAATTTTGCAGTGGGCAATCTTGCTTTGAAAACATAAGCACAGCTGATCCTCCTAACAGGATTAACCCAGAAACTGGCAGAGGGACAAAGTATTAGTTTCACATGATCTGTTATGAAATGAGCTTTTTTAAGTGGCAGCAGATTTAACAAGAATTCCGATGACCACAGCTCTGTAACAAAAATGAAATCACTCTTAGTTTTATTTAGACTGTGCACAGCAGTGTCCAACATACTGCTCAGAGTAGGATTTTAGTCCTGTGACTAGAACAACAGGGAATCAAAAAGGGCAGCTGGAGCATTTTGTCCCATCTTCCCCCTCATACACTTGAAGCATCATTGAGACAAAGCAAAATACACAAAAACTGTAACTTCATGGAAAACTGAAACCAAAAGCTAAGTCATGAATAAAAGGAAGGAACTGACCTCAGCATCAGCTCTATCAAAACACAAGCGCCCAAAGAAAACAGATTTAATCACATGTTTCAAGGGCACTGTTTTTTTTCTCAGACCACAAAATAGTTTTAAAAACAAACAAACAACCCCCACCCACCTGCTCTCTCTTCTGCTCTAAACAAACAGGAATTCAGAACTGGGAAATTTCCCATCATCCAAAAGGAACCAAGCAGTATGCCTTGAGACATGCATGAAGCACAACAAAGCAGGGTAGACATAAATCATTAAAATAATTTCAAAAGCATGCTTAGAAAGAGAGCGATGTCAATGCATCCCTGTACACTTAAAATGTCACCTAAAAAAGCTACAAAGCAAATAGTGACACAAGAAGTGCCATCCAAAACTGTGACATAAACACAGGCATGGGACCCTCCAGAAACCAAACCAGTTTCACCAGCAAGCTAATGATGGTCAGCTCAGAGGCTGCCAACTAGATTCCACTAGCTGAGCATTTCCATTGGCTCCTTAAGAGGCAAGAAGAGTTCAAAAAGCCTTTACTAAACGGAAATGGGGTCAAGACATCACTAGGAAGACCGCTGCACCAAAAAGCAATTTTTTTGCGCAAGATCATTGGAGGTCTGCATAATCCAGCACTCCTCTGGCTATAGTAACTAACACTACAGTGAGCTAAACCAGGCCAAAAAATAAGTACCTTGCAAATGAGTCAGCAACAGTTTACCTGTTATTTGGTGTGTGGATCCATTTAAGCACGACATTCCATTAACTTCCCGAAAGGTTAAGAACTGTCCTGTTTCAAGCCTGTGTGGATGATTTTCAAGGCAAGTGACAATACCAGGATTTGACTGAAATAAAAAATGGCAGTCAGCAATGAGAAAAGTGTCTTGTGTAAAGGGGTCATGTTTTATTGTAGGCACATAGCTTTTAGTCTACTGAAACTGCAGCCTCTAATACTTTTAACATGTCATTTCTGTCACAGCATCTCTGACAACTTTTTCAGTCATACTATTTTCATTTTAACACAAAATTTTTGTTGTGTCTTTTACAACACAAACTTTCTCATTTCACTGTTTACAGTTTTCAGCATGTTAGCAAACTGCATTTGTTAGTTCTTAGCAGCCAAATTCATTATGTTCTGAAATAGCAAAACATTTATCTCCTTTTTCCAAACTAAAAATAGTATATATGCGCAAAGAAATTTTCAGAGGCATTAAAAAATAAATTCTTGTGAATGGTCCTTATTATTCCATACTTCCTTTCTCTCTGATATCCTTAAAAAGGACACCCCAAACTCATTCATGAAAGCTAGAAAGCTTACAAAGCTGGACATCAGCATAGAGCAAAGACAGAGCCTCAGCAGATCACAGACAAACCTACACTTGCAGGAATCTCAGACAACATCTCATCCTGTTACAGGATGTCATGGCGACCTGCCATGCACACGGAGACCTTGCTGCAGTCTGGACACAGCTCATCAAGACCTTGTGGTGCCGCTCAAGCCATAATATAGTGGATCTGCAAGCAAGCCTGGCCTGTAAAATCTCCTGCCATCCCTTCCTGAGTCCCCAGTATTAGAAAGACTTCAGTTAAGTAGCACAGAACTTAATTACAGTGGACCACGTGCTCTGTGACAATGAAAAATGGCAAAGGAGTTGACCAGAGAAAATTCTTCTCTGGTTCAGGGACAGAGTGCCACCTTGACCCTGTCTGTAGGACAAGAACAGCCACTTGATGGTATTGTGTTTTAATTCTCCTCAGTTTTACACTTCAGAGTGGAAGCAAGACACAACTAAACTCAAGTATCAGATTATGGACAACAGGGTATATATACAAACATGCATTCATTCCTTGACTTGACAGGTAATCAGAACAAGCCATGAAACTCAACTATGTACTCTTTATGTAATTAATGAGAACAATCAAGTCATCCGTTCCCTTTCAAAGGTACCAAAGAACAGGCCTCCCAAATCACTTAATGAGCTTTAATCCAGACCAAAACCAACTTGCTATACAACCCCTTCTAGATTGGTTATTATTATGTCTAGACTGGAGATAGGACAAAAGACTTGCTGGTGGATGAATGGTTACTGTCTGTACTTTCAGAGTTGAAAAAAAGGACCTAAAGTAATTTCCATTTATAAAACAATAATACAAGATTAAATGGACATCCTAACATTCTGCAATGGAAGTACGAGCAATAAAATCCTCTTCTCATTGCCTCTGCTTTGGAAGGTTAAAACAAACCCTTAAACTTCTTTTCAAAACAAGCTCTCCATCCCCTTGATTATTCCAGTAATCCACCTCCGTAAGTGCTGCAGTTTCTCATAAAAAGGGCTATTTTCATGCCTATTTTGGGGCTTCCTTAGAAGACTTACCCTATTACCACATCAAAGTTATGGCCTCTTCTCTCTACATCTGCTTATTTGTTTCTTTCTCTCTCCAATAAAATAAAATTCAATACTGTGCTTTAAATAGTAAGTAACAACCATGAAGCATCAGTAAGAACAAAGTAACTTTGCCTCTCCTATACCTCCAATTTTAAACTGCTTAGGGGGCTGCTGAAGTGAAGCACTCTGGAACTCTGCTTTTTCAAAGAGCCAATAATGAGGAAGGTTCAAAGCAGCTAAAGCAATACAATGATTTTTATCCCTTACTTGTGTTATATTTGAAATGAAGATCTCCTTTGGCTCCTCTCCTGTTGTATCCAGCACTTCAAATTCATCCCCAAAGTCACAAAACAAACGTGAACATACTCCATATACATCTGCACTGATGAACTACAAGGGAAAGTAAAAATCGTAAGTATCCCTAGAACAGTACAAGCCAAAGAAATGATGCCTCACATCGAACCTTGTTGAAGGTTGGCAGGTCTAACCTGCACAGTGGAAAGCTGTCGTGTACTCAGGCCACTGTGCCTACAGCATCCACAACAGACTTTGAACCTGCATGAGCATTTCTGAACCCGTACACAAAGCACAGGAACAACACCACCAGGCAGTGAAATACTGCCATTTCTACTTCTGTTACATTCAGCCTCAGCATGCTTCTCAGTCTCAGCATGTTCTCTCAGAATAATACTGAGTTAACAATGAAAACTATTTCTTTAACACAATTGCTTGTAAAAAAGGACCAAGCTGTGCTGGTATCCAGATAATACCAGACACACGTACAGAGTAGCATCATCATCATGTTCCCAAAACTCCTACTGCTCCATCAACATGCTATCTGCATCTACCTCATAACCAGTTTTTTCCAATTTTGGAAATAACACAGTGGAGGTCCAGAATGCTCACTGTACAGATTATTTATGTGTTGAATGTTTTCTTTTACCTTAATAGGTGGCTGCTGAGCATGACAGAAGTCATTAATTTTCTTCTGCAGCAACAGACTTACTTCAGTCAATATGACACACTGTGAACAACAACAGAAATATTTCGAAAACGCAGAAAGCAATCAAGATTCAGGCTGTGGAAAAACTAGTAATAAGAGTAAGTTAGCTAGGTGCCCTGACTCCTATCCTCCACACTTAAGAGAAAGCAGTGTTGAGGAAGTTTTCTCATTAAAGCAGATTGATTACCACTCCACAAGTTCTGAAAACAAAATGAGTAAGAGCAGCAATAGCAAATTCTCACTCTTCCTTTTTTTTTTTTTAATTTCTTTTTTCTTTTTTTTTACTGCAACTATGAAACTCAAAACCCAATTAGAATATTTACCAAAACAGTTATGGATAATCTCAGCAAAAATGTAGATTTTGAATTTTAAGATTAAAGCTAGCAAACAAACACAAATGACACTCATCAGTACACACCAAGAAGTCTGCACAAGCTTCCAGTATTAAGCTTATAACACTCATAAAATTGCTGACATACAACTTCTGCAAGCATTTCTTTAATGTCTAGGATAGTACTGGACTCCAAGGCATACACACTGCATCCCCTTCAGTTATAGCTGACCTACTGTAGCTGGGACATTCAGAAACTTGGTGTGCTTGTGTATAACCCACGCAGCAAAGGTTCCCCTCTCAGACTGAGCCACACACACAGGAGGAGACAGCTGACTGAACAACTGCAAGCACCCTCCCTCCATCACAGAGGAGCTTACATTTCCTTAGATACATAAATACGTACATGAATGATCTAATTATATACCTTGGGCTCCTACTGCCTGAAATACTGCACACAGGATATATGTAAAAAATCTGTGCTATGTAGCTGCAAAGAAAGGTCACAGTTTCATCTTCAAAGAAAAAGAATTTGTAGGACAACCCCACTTAGCTATTTATTGTCATAGCAAATTCCATAAGAAGTGTCGTAACAGAGTGCTAGGAACACAAACCCACTGTTTCAGCCTTGAAAAAAACAAGCACACTTCATTAGTCCAAATATAAGACCTACTTTTTTCTTTATATCACTTCAAAATGTACTTTAAAGTTTTTCACTATATTTACTTACATTAAAAAATCCAAGTTGTTTGCTCTGAACAAAATACACAAATACACATACCACTGCTTTAAGAGAAACGTACCTGGTAGTGCTTTAGAAAAGACAGATCTGTGGTTTCATCTAGTGGTACAGTTGATGCTGCTACATGGACATATGGATTGAGTTCTGCAATACGATGAAGTGTGGCCTCAGCCCTGAAAGAACAGCAATTTTCAATCTTTTTTAATGTAATTACAAAATTGTATTTTCAATATAGAATTTCATACCACACATGCCCTACAAGAGCTCCTCATAAAGTCTCCTGGCAACAATCAGCAACTCATTTATTCACACTTAAATGCCTAGCAGGTCTGAGGGAAACAGCTCTGTCCAATAAATAAGAGGACGCACTGATGGTCTGGTGTCCTGACTGTTGTCTAGTCTTGCATGGGTGGCTAAAAAACCCCGAGGAAGACATGCACACTGGCCCCCACTATTAAATTTACATTACAGGCAGTGAAATGTGTGACTCAGAACCCCAGTCCCAGTCTTGACTTCCTCTAATATCTGCCTGGGCACTGTACTCAAAGCCAGCACCTCCAGAGAAAGGGTTTAACAGGTATTTGATACATATTACCAGCTCTTGGACAAAGAACAGCTATTTTTGAAGCTGATGAAACTATTACTCAAGCTCAGTCCTTTCTCACTTCAAAGACTTCACCAACCTGTTCCTTTGACTGGTAACATCATCTTCGTGGATAAAGAAGTTGATCCCCAAATCCCATTTTGTGCAGCGCTTGGTGTCATGAACTGTAAGAGCCTAAGAAAGTTCGTCAAAAAGCATTTGCTGGAAAAAGTATACATGATCACAGCAGCCAAAAGGACACATTAAGCCCCACATAAAATGTTGGGGGACTAACACTGCAGAAGATTTAGTTGCAGCATATATAAGAACAAGCTCTTCTAATCTCTTTCCCAAGAAAACTTTTATTATTTGAGACCGAAACACATCTGCAATATGCACTTCATTAAGCACTTCCCTCCCAGTTTGCAATGATGACATACAGCATTTAAAAATCAAGGATGATTTCTGCCAGACTGTGATACAGAGGCAATTGTGATCTGTAAATTAATGGACTCATCTGATTTTTTTTCTATTGAAAATAAGAGTTTTGAGAGGCTTCTCGCAAATAAAATTAATTCCAGCAGCACAAAAGCAGTCGTTGGATTTAAATACTCAACCATTCTATCATCTACACAAAAGGATTCTGATTGATGACAAAATAGGATAACATATTTTGAATAGTTTGGCTTTTGAGTTTGTACTACTCCATTTAGGAGAAACCACTTTGTACAAAAGGACTCAGTATCTGGTCAGCAGCCGGCTAAAATATTTTATGAGCTATTTCAGATAGCTCATAAATGAGATTCTGACCGTATCACCAGAACATCCAGATTATTGAAAGTTTTCACCCTTAGGTTCTCAAATGTTTTGCAACCCTTCTACTGAAAAACAGGTTCAGAAACTTCAGATTAGTTAGCTACTGTGTTGTGCCTTTTTCTAATGCTCACCCCAAGAATACCCAGCAACAGAACTGTTTTACATACCTTTACCCCAGCCAGAATGATATTTTTGGCTGAAAAAACAAAAGCAAAGCAAAAACAGAGAGGTACTATTGGAGATTTTCTGCAAATCTGTAATTGAATAGTTAGAGTTTTTCAGGTAGGCAATAACACTATTAAATTGTTAAGAACTTCATAGCTTAAGGTCTTTTCCTCTTTTACATTTGGCTCAAGCATTCTATAAGTGCCACTAAAAGCAAAATAATATAAGCAAGGTTAAAGAGGCTCTCTACTTCTGTCATTTGTCAGCTCTTCATCATGTAATTGCGATTACAGAGATACTAATGACAATAAACAATGGGGCAAAACCCCATGACTCTGTTCTGGCACCTGGTGCAGAGAACCATTACAGCCAACTGAAGGAGTAACACCACAGGCACAAACCAGCCAAAACAAGTCATGCTCATAAAGAGTAAGGGAAATTGTTTAGGAGTCTCTTGCATCAGGGCAGTTGTGCATTTCCACCAAATTGTTCTGTTCTCCTACACATTCTCCCATTTCCTACATGGAAGCAATTTGGGCTATAGCAGTTCCTATATTACATTCATTGATACTGATGCCTAAAGCAGTAAATTGGATTATCCACCCTAAAGCTTCACCCAGGACACAATTGGGTAAAGCAATCTGGCCCATGGAAACACATTCTAGAGTAAAATTTGAAATGTTATTCTAGTAAAATGAGGACTTAAGCCCAGGATCCTCCCAGCATCTGCAATGTTAGTCATACACATATAAATTCACCCAGATAGTTCAGACATGCTTATTATATTTAAAATTAAGGTTTACAAGTATTCTGGGATAGTATGTTTATACACACATGTGTCTCCTTAAAAAAATGTCACTTACCAATCTCCACACCAAGGCCACCTATACCACTCAGGAATACGTGGGACTGAGCCATCTTCTGCATGGCTGTGTCTCCAAGAACATACCTCTGGCGACTACAGCAAAGGTAAGTTCAGATCAAAACAAGATACAAAGACAACAGCATATTAAAGCAAGTCAAGAATTCCCAGCCACTTTAAAAAAAAATTCAAATGCTTCTCTAACGTAGTATTTGCACTCACAATCCATATGGTGAAATGTATTTAGTACAGACCTTGTCAGTGCCAGGTTTTAGAGAAGGTAAGTAACTTCTAATTTTAAATCAGTGCAAAACTTCTTCAGGATAAGAAGATATAAGAAAGCAAAAGAATTTCTTTGTTATCAGAAATCTTCAAACCAGAGGGTGCCACAGCTTTTGTAGTCTGATCCTGGAATCTGAAAGACTTCTAGCTTCCAACTATACAAATAAACTTATACCATTCTAAACACCATCTTTTTCACCGAAGAAACTTAAATTTAACTTTCATGACACTAGTACCAAAAAGTAAAGTGACACAACACCAGAAGCATTGCACTGAATTAAAAAGAAGCCTTGTTTGTTCAGCATACAAGTATTTTTTAATTTTTTTTAATATAAAGAGAAGCTTTTCATCCCACCACACTTTTCCAGGGATACCATTTGTTCCAGTAGAGGCTCTCTGAACTATTGCCATGCCACATGATCTCAAGACACTCCCAGATAACAAATTAAAACAAAGCTAAAAACAAACAAAATAAATAATTTTTTAAAAAATCTATAAAAACTCCCTGAAAATCCAGCACTCTGATGTCTGGAGGATAACAGCGATATTGACATTTATGAGGACCGAGAAGCATGACAAAGGCTGAGGGATGAATGAAATTACGAGGGAGAAAAAGTGCACAGTAGAAAATGCAAAAAGAAGGTAGTGAAAGAAGGTGAGGAGCAAGAGAGGAATATCTAATTTGTTGAAAAAGAAACAAGCTAAAGGCAGAAAGAAATCCCTATTATAAACAGGAGAAGTATTATTCCTGTTTTCCAAAAAGTACATATCATTGATACTGCTGGAACTCTGTACAACTCCATAGCATTTACTTACGCTTTTTACTGCTTGACTACTAGTAATTGTCAGAAAACACCTGTTATGAGACCAATAAAGGAACAATTTTACAGGAAGATGGATTACATCTTCAATTCAACCAGTTCCCACTTACTTAGCAAGAACTGGGTTCTATTTCACTGGCTGAAGACTTTGGGTATTTTGCCTTAGAAAAGGAGGGACACAGCAGCACAAGCACCCACACCTTTAACTAAGTGGCAGTAGAGTTTTCAAGCCTTGTCTTTGATATTACTGCATGTACATGTAAGTGTTCTTGAAAAGCTACGAGCAGAAGTTAAAAATCAGATATTCTTACCTATACAAAGCATCATCAATTTCCATAGAGTCTGCTGCCATGATGCAGTGTGATTTGTTCCCACTAGAAGGGTTACAAAAAGAAATAAGCTGGTTACATTAGATGTCATTTCACAGTTGGCACCCCCTCCCTGCCCCACTCGGTTCTTCATTAAAAGAATTGAAAAACAAAAAAGCGATGTTATGTAGGAATCACTATGAACATTAAGCAGCCTGTAAGCACTTAGGTAATGAAAAGACACACAAGCCAGAAGACAAGAACTCTCAAATCTTTGATAAATGCTTTCAAAATACAAACAGACATTAATTTTCCCCCTGAGGAAATGCAAGACTTACTTCTTGTATTTGCCACAGTTAGATTTACTAAAAGGGCAACTTCATTTTATATTAACAGCTCCAAGCTGATCAACTTGCATCTACCTGATCAGTGGGAATTTTTGAAGAGAAGACAGAAGATCCCTGAATTACCAGAAATAGGCATTTATGCTGCATTGTTTCTATGTCAATTGAAAATCCTTAGGAAAAAAGTTACTGTTTTAGGTAACTGAAGAAACCAACACCCAAAGATCTGAATTAATGCAACATTTAACTAAGACATGCACTTACACAGTTTGATAAGAAAAACATAATTTGTCTTATTAAGGCCTTCAGCCATTATCAAGGATATTTTCAATGTTAAGTTGGTGGTAACTAAGCACCAGGACTAGGAACAAACTGCCCCTGGGCAACTTGTTTCTCAGGTGTGCAGGCTGGGAATTGGTACTTCCTGAACCTGGCAGGTGACTGCCACCAAATACAGGATGAGCAAAATAGACCCGAAGTGTACTTTTGCAGTAGTGATAGGAACTGATGTTCCAGGTCACACATCTTATTTCAGCCGTCCACAAACTGCCTTGGAAATTAGACATAGCTGAGAACTCTATCTCATAAGAAAATGAAAACTAAGGACTTTTTTTATTCGAGAGCACAGATACTCCCTAAAACAGCTTTCAAACCTGCCCAAAGCATAACTCCTATTCAGGGGGAGTTCAGGTGGTTTTGGCAAACATTTTAACATTTCTGAAGCATGGCACCTGCAGCCTGTCACAACTTGGAGACTACAACATTCTGACCCAAAATTTGTCCTTTTGATTTTTAGAAAGTGCTGAAGTAGCACAGCAAGCGACAGAGTTACACTGGACGCAGGCCACAAATCTCATCAGTTAAGCTCTTCCAGAGTGTGCATACTAACTCCTCCACCTAAGCTAGCCCACGAGACAGTCAACATGAGGGAGTTCTATCACAAACAGCACCACCAGCCACTTCAGTGCAGCTTCCATGCCCTTACACAGGACTGAAGACAAGCAATGACCATTTTACTAGACCCAGATCTCAAGCCAGAGTGCAACACATCACATCTTACAGTCACAGGCATCAGTCCTTGCTTAAGTAAAAGCCTTCATTTTGGCCACTACCTGAGACACAAGACTGGAAGTTCCCCTCAAAGCAAGCCAGCATCATCCCGTAACAGACCAGAGCAATAACCCTAGAGTTGTTCTGCTCCTCCACAATCACCCTCCGCAAACAGCACTGGGACTCTGGGACTACATAACATAAAAGGATTGTGGTACTGAGGTGGGGAAAGTGATGCACCCTTGGATAAAAACACTCAGCTTCCTAGGCTGTGGTTGCTGACAGCCAACTCAACCTGTACACCCTCCCAAACAGTCTTTTGTAAACAACCAGGATGTGTGATCAACTGGTAAGAGAACATTCACCACCTGTATCACACACTCATTTGACAGCGGTTCTTCCAATATATTTATTAATTCCCCATTCTCCTACAATCACAGTTACGGCACTGCCAGCACACCCATCAGATACAGCAAGACGTCTCCTTCCATAAGAAGGATTTAATGATACTACTGTCAAATGACTCTAGGACAAACTTTGGTAAATGTATTCCTGCATCCAAGCTATTTCTCATCTTAGTTCAACCGGTATTGAACCTGCTTCAAAGAAATGCATGTAAAAAAGCCATTCTAACATTATGTCCTAGTTCTTAACAGAGGCTCAATATTTACACACTTGCCGGTTTACTTTTAAAAGCCAACGCTATTAGTTTTAATGTCAGGCTTGTATTTAACTGGATGTAAATGATGTCCTTCATTTTTTAAAGCCTAACCGGCTTCCGCGACATAATTCAGGGACAAACAGAGGAGCCACATGTTACCAAGAAGGGCTAAGATGCTCTGAAGAGCAGCGAAGGCACAGGAGCTGCAGCGGTGTGCTGGTTCTTACCTCCAAGTCAGGACAGGTTGAAGCAGTGTTAACTACTTGCCGTTCAGCACACTGGGATGGCAGGGAGGCCTGGAATCATCCTACCTACCCAGGGTTTCCAGCGGCTGATCCCAGTCGATGCAGGCTCTCTGTTTAGTCGGCGGAGAAAGAGGCGGAGAGAGAGAGAGTGTGGACGCTCAGACCCAGCTACTGCCCAGTTGGGCTAATGGGGGAAGACCGACACCTCGGATCTGCAGCGGGGAACCCCGACGGAGCCCACGGGCTCCGTCGAAACCAACCCGACCCGCGTCCCAGGAGAGCCGGGCGGCTGCAGCCCCCTCCCGCCGCCGCGGCTCTCGGAGCGCTCCTGCGGCGCTGGGCACCGCCACCCGGCCGGCCGGACCAGTCCGGACTGGCCGTGTCCCCGCCCGCCTCCGCGGCCCCGGCCCCGGCGCCGCCC
>WBMZ01009452.1:0-95037 GCA_013400975.1 Atrichornis clamosus | reverse complement strand
CTTCCACTAGACCAAGTTACTCCGGAGCTTGGGAGGAGAGGCTGGAGTTGGGGTTCTCTCTCCCAGCTCATCTCAGTGTGGCTGGGCTGAACTGTCAGGCTGTGGATGAAGCTCCTGCTTGAGTCAGGATGGGATGGGAGTTCCTTCAGGGCCTGTTTGAGCATGGGAATGGCTGTAACACATGAGACCTAGTGCTCAGTACCCAGCTGGTCTGTGTAGGTTTGATCTTTTGACACCCATGTGCCTTTCAGTACAAATCCCCAAAGAGGGGCTGTACCTCCCATTTGGTGGTGGCCTGCACTTACCACACAATGTGTATCCCATCATGAGGCAATTTATGGAAAAAAAGGCTCACTTTCACCTGGTGGGGCTCATTTTCTTGGCTGCCCTACAGCCAAGGGAGGGTAGGGCTCCCTAGGATACAATTTTGGTAGAAGGCAGAAGGCAGGCAGCCCCAGGACTACGGGCAGCCTCTGTGCTTGTCTCAGTGCCTTGGCAAGCCTGTAAGTATTTTCTGCCTGTGAGCATACTTTAGCATCAGGAGAGTTTCAATATTTCACCTTAGCATAAAGTTTACATTTTTTCTTGGGAGTATAAAGGACCAGATTTTATCCCCATGATAATGGTATACACCCAGGGCCATTATCTGCAAACTTATATAGGCACAATAGCAGTTAGAGTCTCATTAGGATTTAGAGGATTGTTTTTAATTCAGGAAAACACACCACCTCTTTTTTTTTTTTTTTTTTTTTTTTAATTATTTATCCAAAATTTAATTATGCGACTGTGGAAATAAGGTCCTGCATGCAACCCTGATTACAGCTGGGGCAATACTTTTGATGGGAAGCAATGTAACGCTACCATTCACTTATCACCATGGCATCCAGGTATTACTTATTTTTCTCAATCTTCCTGCAAACTGCACACATTTATCAGCTATCCATCCTGATATTCCTGGAAAAAAGAGATTAAAATTGTGACTCCAGCAACCCTGGTATCTCTGAAAAAATAGGCAGTGTCAAGATAGACAAGGAAAGAATAATTTAGATAATTCTCAGGTTCATTTCTTTCCCTGTCTGTCATATCTTTCTATTTCAAAGTCATTTGTGTAACCTGTAAAACAGGAAGGTGATTATTAGATTACTGAGCAGTTGGACAGGAACTTGACTGAGGCAGATTTGATACCTGCAGGGAACTTTTTGCAAAAGGCTGCCACTTGGGTTTATTTCCTTAAAGACCAACATAAACCGTAACATTTAAAAATTATTTTGAATAATTTGAAAGAGACAGATTTCAAAATAACTCTGCTTGCAGACCTGTTCGCAGTGCTCAGGTGCTGGCAGATTAGTCCTTTTTAAAGATGTTCATGGCCCAACTTTCCATACTCATTTCATGTCAAAATCTGGCCAGTTCTGTTATTGCTCATATGCATTTCAAAGTCTCTTGAAAAACCTGTCCTTTATCACTAGTATTTTATAAAAGAAAAAATCCAACAAATTAAAGATTGCCAGTAACTACTGTTGTTCTGTGAGCAGTGGATGAAGTGGACACAACAAGTGTGAGTCCAACAGTGGGATTTAGACTCTGGATGAGAGGGAAAAATTTAAAACTAGCTCTTATTTTTCTTATACTGGGAGAAGAATGTTTTTAGACTTTATGAGCAGTAAAACTCAGGCCACTGCCCTGCTTTTAGGGGTACATTTTGTTCCTCTGTTTTCTTTATACAGTCACAGTATTTTGGGCTTTTTTCTGAAGTTCTTCGGTCATTCAGATGTTTTAACTAAATTTTAACTGCCGAGGATAAGACATGGGCCTTAAAGTGCGGATTTGCCACTGTTGCACTGCAAAATGCCTTTTATAGCATTAATAGTGGAAAGAGATGATGGTAGGGAGAGAGAAGGCCCCTTCCATCCCCAGGGTCACTGGCACTGAAGGTTCTGGCTCTGAATGTCACTCACAATTGAGCATGTAATAATATACCATTATCAGCAGCTTCTAGAGCCTGAGAGATAATTATGGTGGAGTTTACATGGCAAAAAGTTGGGAATGTTAGAGGTCTCCTCTCTCCCTGCTTGTGTGTCCTGGTGACATGCTATGCTCCCAGATAAGAGTGGAGCCAGAACCATGTGGAGTCCTTTCTGCCTCAAGCCTTTCTGCTGCCACTGCAGACTGTGCTGCATTTGGGTTTATTCTGCTGCTCAGAAGCACTCTGATTTACTCTGGCTGTGATTGGCATGGCGAGCTTCCCTGCCTCCCCTCAGCCTCATCTGACAGTCTTTGTAAGGGAAAGAGTCATCCGATCTCCCTGTGCCTCCAGATGCCTCCTGACAGGACAAAATGACCTTGAGCAGATGACGAGTGGAGATGAGAGTGGCTCCTCAGGAGTCCCAGGGCTCTGCTCTCAGAGGAGGACGAGCAGGATCTGCAGATGGGTCCCTGTCTCCCCAACCTCCCCGCAGGCTCGTTTCACCCTTCACTGTTGCAGTAGCTCTCGTAGCAGTGCAGCCCCGTTGCCTGTTCTGTGGAGTTGGCCAGTGCCACACCTGAGGGAGGTCATGGGTCACAGCTCACCCCGAGACAGACATTGTGACTACGGCCAAGTTGATGTTGGTGCTGTTGAAAGTGATCTTTAAAACGTTCTTCACAGGGTGTCTCTCTTCCTAAAGAGAGTTATTTAAGGTAAAGCATTATATAACTACTGGAAGTAGATGCTCAGCTCTTCAAAGTTGATTATCTCTGCAGATGAAAGAACTAATATTCTGCAACTGTGCAGCATTTGTTTATTGTGGAGCAGATGTTGCGGTTTGGAATATATATTGAAGAGACTCCATTTTCTGTTTATTTTCATCATGGTATTGCATGAGTGTATATTATCGTGACTCATTTGGGAAGATTAACCTTGTGCCTACCAAGTTCCTAGTGAACAGCAAGACACCTGGAAAGTTTTATGGTAGAGCTCATTCCTCCATTTAACCACATTGCCTTAATGAGGAGCACATTTACACCACCCGCTGGTTCCATCCAGATGGCACAAACTGGATTCTCCTGCTCCAGAATATCAACACAAATCACTGCTTCCACTAAAGTTAAGCCAAGAGACTAAAATTATTTAGAAACAATTTTTTTTTGTTTCCACGTGGCTTTAAAATACAATGTAACTGAGTGTTGTGGCATTTCTATATTGTGATGCTCAGCTGTAATTACTAGAGACTTTCCAAATCAATATGTTTAACATTTTGAATTTTAGAGTCTAATTAAACTTTTTCCTATTTCTGTTGATTTCCTTTTTTTGACTTTTTCCACCAGCCAGGAGGAGCACAGTTAAACCCTGGCTCTGTGGATAATGTATGTATGAGAGAAGGTAGCCACATTTTGCAGTGCTGTTATCTAGAAGTGATACACTCAGTATGGCTGTGGTTTTTTCTCTGCTGCACTGTAAAACAATTCCAGGGTAAAATAAGTTCTGAGCATGTAAAAAACCTATCATCAATACAGCATGCTTCTGCTGAAGACAGAAATGTATGGATTAAGAAGAGAGAGGCTTTTTTGGGACAAGTCACTCAAAAATTCAACAATTATCTCTTGTATTCTGTCAGTTAAGAAAATTACACTGAAAGACTTTGATTATAATGTGGAAAAAGAGAAAAGGATGAAAGGATCTGAAGCATAGATAATTCCACATGGAGTTAGAAACCCCTGTGTCTGATATGTGGCTTTGACTGTTGCCTGTTTGCAGCTCACTCCCAGCCAGGGTCAGGGCAATTCAGGGCACTTAAAAAATAAGATAAATTGTCATTATATTCCTGTTCACTATGTGATTTCTGGCTGCTCATAGTCTTGTTGTGATAAAGGCTTTATCCTGCCGTGTATCACTTTGCCAGTGATTTAATCCAGAAGTTTAAACCTGTGAGCACCACAAGACTGTAGCAAAAGGCTGTGGGAGATGCATGAAAAGTAGCCTAGTGCCTTGTACAGAGGGATTAATTGCATCTAAATCACTTTCCTACAATGTATTCCTTAGCACAACCAGAGAAAAACCTTTGCAGCTCCCACAGACATCTCTTCTACTGTCATGTTAACTTTGCTGGTATAAAAAAGAAAAGAAAATTGCAACTGAACCCCACTAGTTCTTGTTGAATCCAACAAAAGCACAGTTTTTGTCTTCCATTTCTGCAGCAAGTTCTTATATATGTGGTTTTTCTCCATGTAGTGGATTTATTTATGCTAAACCCTGATTATTTCATTCTTTCTTCAGAGACTGATATCTGCCAGCACCACAAAACCTTCTTCCTCAAAACCAATGAGATGAGACTCAGCCACTTTCCTGGGCAGCCTGTTCCAAAGGGTTGTCGGGGAAGCGGTAGAGTCATCATCCCTGCAGGTATTTAAAAAACATGTAGAGATGGCGCTTAGGGACATGGTTTGGTGTTGGACCTGGCAGTGCTGGGTTAATGGTGGGACCTGGTGGTCTTAGGAGTGTTTTCCCACTGAAATGGTTCTGTGATTGTTGGATTCTGTGTATAGGTTTCATTTCACATCAGAGCAGCTTTGTTTTGTGACCTGCAAGACCGAACTGTGCCTTCTTGTGAACCCCAAGCAGTGGCTCAAATGTGTGCTGGGCTTGAAGATTGAGTGAAAATGTACAAATCACAATTCTCATCAAAAACCTGCAGGATCACAGGCCTGAAAAACACTGTTTGCAGCAATGACGTATAAGCTGATAGCAGAAACCATGAAATTGATGGATAGTATGAGGAGTGGGCTGTAACTATGTCAGGAGTGAAGGTGCATAGGAATTGTCCTTAAAAGAAGAAGCTGAGACTGAGAAAAAGGATGTTCTCAATGGCTTTGTGTCATTTTGAAGTGGAGTCAACATGTAGGCTGAATAATGTGATTTTTTTGCCCTGCGTGTCCTTATCATGTCCCTGAAAACACTCATCAGGAACCAGGATTTTGACCTGGTCAGGCAGGCTGAGAGCACCCACTGAGCTGTAAAGCTCTTTGGCAAATCCAAACAAGGAGAACAGTTCCAGTTTGTGTAAAAACAGTGGATTTTGCTTTGGAGGACTAAATTACAAAATGTTTTACTGTACCTGAGCCATTTGTCATGTATAAACCAAGGTTTTAGCGGTCAAACCCCAAAGACTCTGAATCTATGTTATTACACACATTTTTGTCTATAAACATTTTGCTAGAGTACATAAAAATATGCAGGCATCAATAGATTAATATAACTCCCCATTCTACTGCCAATATAAACCAAGCAATGTAGAAAGGACTCCACTATTTCAGTATTAACAAGATCATAAAAATTCATGAAGCATTCAAAGCTGCTAGTTAAGCTGTGTGAGAATTTCTGATTATGCTTTGTGTAGGACTAGACTGAAAATAACTCACAAAAACTTAGGTTCAGTGGTTTTTTAAGCTTCTCTAAGTTCAGCAAGAGCTATGATTTGCAGTCTGTTGTTCTTTGACCCTGGATTTTCACACAGCAAACACAGAAGTACAGCTCACACAGAAGTAGACAGATAGTTATTACAAACTTTACATCGATAACTGGGAGTAAATGTAGAAAAAGCCAAACCAGCAGGGACCTGGAATCCCACTTTGCTAGTTGCACACGGTTGCATTTGTATTTGAATGACTAGAATGGTTCCAGTGATTTATAGATCTTCTTTCTTACTAAAGAAAGCAAACCACTAAACTCTTGACAGACACAAAAATAATTTAAAAATCTGTGAACTGCTCTGGAGATGTGCTTCAGTATGTACAATTTAGTAAAGACATATGTGATCCACACATGCAAGGAGATGTAGCTTACTGAATTACTGCTATTAGAATACGGAAATTAATTTTTTTAATGTCGTGTGGCACATAAAGTTGTATTTTATATATATGTGTATGTGTGTGTATATATATATATAAATGTCTAAGAATAAAGAACTCTGCATGAAAATACATACATAATTATTCCTCTCTCTTCATATGGTTTCCATTACTCTGGGAATACATTTACTAACTGAATGCAATTATTAAAATGAAAGGACATGTTTGTGTATATTCCCTGTTTTGAATAAAAATATCTCTGCACATGTAATTTTGGGAATGAATCACATAGCTGCACTACTGACCCATGAGCAAGATTTCCCTTGAGTCTGAGGTGCATGTTTCTCCATGTATAACTATTATTTGAATTTATTGCAGAAGAAATATCTGGAAAGAGCAATTATCTGAAAATCATTATTTTGAAATATCAACTACCATCATAACAACAGAAGGCATTTAAAGTCCATGAGCATTTTTCATATGCTGCTGAATGTACACGAGGAATAACTGACTAATATCTAGCTGTTTAATGTATGTTTTTCCTTGTTTTGCACTGGGATACATCTGAAGCAGAGTCATTTGTCACTACAGTGACAGAACTCTATTTGCTCCACCAAATAAGAGTGAGGTCTAACCAAACTGGTATGTGATTGCAGTGTCATTGTCAGTGGACTGTCATACCTGAAGATAACCCAGCTTTTGCGCACTACGCATAATTTTTTCCCAAGCTGGGATGTTTCCTTGGGTTAGAAATGTTTGTAGGCATTTATGCTGTGTGTTAAATCTGAAGTGGTAAGGATACACCTAGGTCGGAGGGTCAGCTGACAGAGCCTTGCTGGGCAGAGCCTGGCATTTAGCTGCTATTTCTGCTTCTCACATCCCCTTCACAGTTTGCTTTCTATGCGAGAAGCTGTTGGAAACATAAGCAAAATGCAGCAAGGGAGAGTGGTGCTGCTCCTTCTCCTCATGTGGTAGGAGCTTCACAGCCCCCAGAGCTGTCCTGCAGGTGAGCTGGCTCCTTCCAGGACAGCAGCATCTGGAGGAAGAGGAACCCTCCCAGCTTCAACACCTTCGTGAACTTTTATGACTTTTGTTCTGGTGCTGCTTCATCCTTGTTCTCTGATAGTCCTCTAGCTATCAGCCAGCTGACAAAAGAACAGACCTTGAAAAGGGTTGTGAAGATGTTATTTGATGATTTATTAAATGAATGCCATGCAAGATTATGTTTTGGTTTCATAATGTAAGAAAATCTGATCTCCCAGGTTTCTGTGGCTTGGAAAGAGGCAAGGGCTGGAGTCCTTTTGCTATGAAAGACACATATACAAATGAAAAGAGTACCAAAAATTACAGCATAAAGCAACTATTGAGTTTCATAAATATGAATCACAAAAGGCCATAGAGCAGATTAAGCATTTATCATGTATCATCTCAATAAGTTCTAAGGTTTTTCTCCTTTAAGTAATTGTGTAAACCAAGCACTTCTGCCAGGCTGAGGAAGTCGGGCTGGATCTCTGACCTGCTACCAGCAGTGACTGTGTAGGAACCTGGTCCAACGCAATCAGTTGTAAGGAGGGCAGATCACAGGCTGGTCAAGTTGTGCATGTAGGTCAGGCCAAATATTACAGATAAACACCCAGGGCAAATCTGGTCATTGTGCTAATTCTTACCGAGTTGATGCTCAAAGCAGAAAGCAAATTGTAGAGATGGGTTTAATTTCACTCTTCTCAGGTGGCAGCAGTAGTATTCTGGTTAGCTCCATAATAAATCTGTAGGACCACAGACTGGGGAGACTGGTAATATCTGCTGTTTACTGAACAAGGACCCAGCCCTGCTAATTTTTAACTCTATGACTACCCCTCATTTATGTTGCTAACAGTCCTTTTCACACCACCACAAGTATTTAGTGAATATTCAGTGATGTGTAAAGGTTTTGAGAGAAATCCTGACCTGTGATGGAAAGGAAAGGTAAAATGCCCAGCATTACCTACCTCAGATCCCACTTGCAATATTTAATGGTAAAACCTCTCCAGGAGCTATGGTCTGGAGTTCCAGAGCTGAATGGCTTTTATATTTAACTATTTTGGCATTTTCCTTTTGATTCTGGCATACGAGTAACCTAAAAGACATCAAATTGTCAAGTGGAGTTGGAAAGAGCTTTCTGCTGTTGGCCTAGTGAAGCTGTTCATGATATAACTGAGCAAAAGTGGCCGTCATATAGACCATAATCTAATATTGTGCGCAGAAAAAAGCATTGTCAACATCTTTCTCTTGAAAGATAAAAGAAATGCCTTTGCCTTCAAAATCTGATGTTTTAAGAAGTATTGAGTAACTTAATGACAGTGAAAGCATATATGATGTGTTACAAATTTCTGACACTTCTAAATTTAAAACAAAAATTGCCTTAGAGCTGTGAACAATTTTGAATTCCAGAGTGATCATCTTTTCAGCACCACCTACATCCTGAGTGCCAACATCACCTGCTCCCTTTGGACTCCAGTTCTTCAAGATGGTAGTTTGGACAGCAAAGCTGACCCCACTTAGTAAATTGTTTGAGAATATCTAGAAAAGCTACTTATTAAGTTTTAAAATTTTTAAATAATCGGATCCAACTGTCCTGGTTCACAGCAAACACACAAGCTTGCCAGACATGCTGATTCTCCTCCTACTATTGCTGAATTGTTACCATTTTTTTTCTATCTTACTAACACTCATTTCTCATGCTTATTAGCAAAGACTGTGAACAATGAGAAGAGGCTGAAACTTGTACAAGTAACAGCTGTGCAAAACTGAGTAAATAAAATGTAGCAAAGCTCTTAAAAGAGCTAAAAAAGTTCAGCACACAACCTCCCAATGACTATCACTAGGCATAATGTTTCAGTTCTAATCTGAAAGCTCCCTTGTATGGAAACAAATTAGGGGTTTGTTTTCTTTTATTTTGTTTTGAAACAATGTGAGACTTATATGCTAATTTACTTAAATTTATTTTCAGGCATCAAAGGAAAACATCAACACTCTTTTCATCCAACTAGAGAACGATTTGTGTTGAAGACCCTCAAGAAGCAGGACATATTAGCACAGTGCTCAGTCTGGGCCAAGCCAAATACACCCCCCCAGGATCTAGTGATGTATTTTGTCCACCAGAATCTCTCAGCCTTTCAGTGAGGAGGTCTCATTGCCGCTCCTTCCATTCTTTTCCCTTCTCAGTCCTCACCTTCCTCAAGTCTAATTTATTTATTTATTGGGTAATGCTGGGATTTCCCCACTTCTGTTCTATTCTGGATCAGGAAATAGTGTTCACTGCAACCTGTAAGAGTTGTGACAGCATGTCTGAGCAATGATCCAGACAAAGCATTGGCTTGTGTCCCTAAATTATCTGTACATCTCAAAAGGAGATGAAAGGGTGAACTAATGGCCAATTATAGGCAACTCAGCTTCTTAGAGAAATTTCTCATCTCTTATTAGCTATAGCTTGTCTTTATTTCTGGTGCCTATCTTAAATATGAAAGCTATCATAAATTTAAATATCTACTCCTATAAAAATTCATTAATTCTAATTTGTGCTAATGAATTCTACAGTTTTGGTAATGCATTTCTGAATTTTTATATTACCTTTAAATTAATTTTTAATTGCTCATTGAATAGGTGTAATGTACTGAAAAATAAGCCATCCATCTGTCTTGCATCCTGTTTTCCTTGGCCATGTTTATTCTTAACTGATATTCCATTAGAAAATTTAATTTGTAACATTAGATTTTTCTTGTGATGTCCACTGCTATTGCTTTGGCCTTTTTGCTTTCTTTGATAGTATTGCAAAGTGGGCGGTGCTGTTATCATTATCTCAGAGTGACACCTCAGATGCCTACCTATATATTTTATAATAATTAAATCAACAGCAGCAATGCCTAAACCACTGGGATGATTTCTCAGACACAGATTTCCTCTGTCAGCAGCTGCTCAGTCACAAACTCTGAGTTTCTTCCACCTTCCTTGTGGTTACATGTCCTCTCTAAAGTCCACAAAAGAGGTTTGACAGTGCAGCTGTACCTGTCTGCAAAAGAGCCATAGGTTTCACAGCATCATCCTTTAATCCCACAGAGAGGTGATCCCCTCCTTTCTGCCTCTTGAGACTCTTTCATGTCTCAGTTGATGAAAATGTCATTTCTAAGGATGTGCTGTCACATCTCCTCCTGGAGAATGCCAGCATGAGAGGCAAAGCACAGCCTGACAGGGGAAGGAGGGGATTGAGGAGGCAAAAGAGTGGAGGGGGTGGCAATGGAACCTCCCCACTGAAAGGCTGAGAGATTCTGGTGGACAAAATACCTCACTAGATCCTGGGAGAGTATATTTGGCTTGGCCCAGACTGAGCACTGTGCTAATATGTCCTGCTTCTTGAGGGTCTTCAACACAAATCGTTCTCTAGTTGGATGAAAAGAGTGTTGATGTTTTCCTTTGATGCCTGAAAATAAATTTAAGTAAATTAGCATAGTATTCTCTACTTAGCAGTTTAGAAAAGTGCAAAATGAAGAATCTAAGGCTGGCCAAAAGGAGACAGCCCTGCTAAACAACTTTTCCAAACCTAAGATCATGCAAACTTTAGCTAAGTTTGTTAATGCAAGTGTCTGAGTCCCAGTGTGTCTGATCTGTTCAGTTCACAACTTGATATAATATCCAAATGGTCCAATTTCTTTTATTTTTGAAGCTGCTGAACTTTGTCCGTGGGATAACATAAAAGTCTCTCCCTATATACACATATGCATAGTCTGTAGAGTTTCATTCAAAGAGATGAACTTATATGAAATTTGGATTTAAGTGATTCACTCTTGAATGCATCTTTGAAAATGTCAGTCTGTAGAGAAAATTGTATTTATCACTTTTGTAATCTTTGGCATGTTTGCTTTTCCTAAGTAATTATTGCTTTCTGATTTTCAAATGTGAACTGTAAAAACTTTTATAAAATTTGGTGGAACAAGTCAGAAACAAAAGGTGGAACAAATGTAGAGGTGAGCATTGCATTAAGCTTGACTGACTTTAACGGAGAAGAACAAGAGAAAATGAAACAAAAATCAATGTCTCTGCATGGCAGCTTACATAGCAACAGGCAAATTATCTCCTACATTTACAAGAATATGCTCTTAATGGATTGTGTTTCAGGGATCTGGCAGAATTATATTTGGCTTTTTACCTTTTGGGAATTATCTTAAGACAACCAACAACTCCAGCAGTCTCGTTCTTGGTACTCTTCTTTGGTGTATGAACCAGACTACTCGTGGTCTTTTAAATAAAAAGCTCAAACATATCTTCAACCAACCAACCCCCTGCTCCCAAACTCATAAGAAAACTGTCAGATCAGTGCTTTTGCAACTTCTGAATAATACTATTGTTTTCCTAAATGGAGAAAACAAGCCACTGGTTTACTATCTAAAGAAGATAAAAATGTGCTGGCTTTCAAAGCTTAGAATTCCTGTATGTATACCATGTCTTTTTTGGGCACCTTTGTGTGACTGAAACCACTGGAGAAGATTTCTGTTGACTTCACTAATCACCGTGTAACTGTTTCCTGAAAGTTTTTCTTACGTACATTTTTTTGGTTTTAAACTCAAAATCCTAAGTGTAAAGGATTTTACCTGTAGTGAAGCTTTAGCAGCAACACCTCAAGAAGGAGCTCGACCGTCCGCTGCCTGTGTTTCTCTTAGGTCATGGACAAAGCAAGGTTAATGCAGCTTAGCCTGCAAGGAAGAGGACTCTAGTGTCTCAGGTTATACACGATTGCTTACTGAGCTGTGATAACTTGATTAGGAGTCCAAGTGTTTGCCACGAAATTCACCTTTCCAGAGAGCTAACTTTCAAATAATTCTCTCTGCAAGTGATTTTAAGTATGGACTCAAACCTGAATGTTTTATCAGCACGAATCAATCATGACAACTTAACAAGCCTGCTTCAGTTTGGGTCTATGTCTTTCCGGTTTTTAGACTGTACCTGAACTCTGTTTACTGAAGTTAGACTGAAAAGCAAAGTCCACAGGCATTTCCTAAGAATACTTTATTTGGATTTGTTCTTTCTGCTGTGATATGAATTCCTATAGCTTATATGGTGATGTCTGTAAAGAAAGGCACATTAAAATAGTCAAAGGAAAGAAAGCAAATTTGAAAGAGTTGGTTTGGTGTGGGTTTTTAACTTTTTTTCATTTTACTCTGAAGATGAAAATTATCCCATATGGATTTTTACTCACATCTTCCCCCACTAGAAAGCAGATCCTTGTGGAGTGAAAATTGGCTTCAAAACCTGAAGGATGAAATTTAAGTTTTTATACATATTTCAGATTTCAGGTTTTGCATATCCTTATAGCAGAAATAGTTGCTTGACTGAATTTCTCATCAAAAAGAAGAACTTTAGCAACTCAAACTTATCCATTGCAAATGACAGCTTTCTGCAAAAAACCTCACCAGATTCAACAATTCTTATAAACATTTATTACTACCACTAGCCAGTTTTAATCATTTCCCTCACACTGTTGTCTGCATTTTATTTCTAAAGCCCAGTATAAACATATGAAAGAATGAGGGGTGGAATCTGATTTGAGAATCAAAATATAAATGACACTTTAAAAAGTATACAATTTCAGGGTCTGTTTTGTTCCTCTAACTCCCAACCATCCAACTGCAGAGTCCACAATGACTTGGGTCATCCAGATGTGGGACTGAACAGGCTTGTACTGGACATACAAAACCCCAGGGAACTGAAGCATTGAGCAGCTGTGAAGGTTCAGATTAACCCAGAACAAAATCCACATCATTTTAATTTTGTTCCAAAGGTTTATTTTGCAATCACTGTGCACGGACATAGTTGATGACACAGACTTGTGGTACTGATACAAACACCACCTCGCAGAACCTCACCCTGATGTCACAAACAGGAAAAGGGAATGCGGCACCACAAAACACTTGCAGACAAACACACAGGCTATAGACAATTTGATGCATTCAACAAGAAAAACCAAACAATAAATTGCTGATATTTTCCATTTTATGCTCTCGTTGCTGGAGAAACTATAGCAGCGTAACAATGGAAAAAACTTTTATAGAGCGGTGTGGAGAACAATACAAAACTCTCATTAGGGTCAGAGATGAGAAAGTTAATGCAGTACTGGCACATCTGAAACTTCCACAACCCAAGGCAGAGGTCACTTCCCTGGCCAGTGAGCAAAGCACCAGCTCGGTCTGGAGACTGGAACTGCCTTTAACCCGTGCCATGGGTGGTAACAAACCACTGGCGAGATGTGGAACCCCTGACCCACGGCGTACTCAGTCTGTAGCAGCTCTTTGCAGCCACACAGAAAGTGTGTGCCCATCTCAGGTAGGAGGCAAATGGGATTGCGGAAGAGAAAAGCATGACCCCTTGGTGTTAATGCTGTACCTGAGCTGTGACAGGAAATTCTATGGAGACAAGTCTACTGAGGCATTAAGAGCTGTGCTCCAAATCAGCTGTAACAAACTGTAAGATGATTTTACTTTGTTGCAGAAGTCCTGACTTCTGGTACAACTGCTGTATCAGGTCATCATGATATTTAATTGAAGTGATCCAATGGTAATATTTTCAACAACGTCTATAAAGTACATTAATCAACAGCACAAGACTAAATTTCTCTCATTCTGATAACAATAGTTTCCAGTCTTGCCATCTTGACTCAAAGCAGATCTCATCATACTGTGTTAGTAGCCCAACTACAAAGTAAGGTAATTCTCAATCTGAGTGAGAGGGTCTGAATTTGCCAGTCTCGCTCTGCAGGCAAAAAGGGAAGAATTTCTTCTTAAAATTGTTTGGAGGGCTGGCATTCACATTCATTTTTAACATAGCCATTCATTTAGCAAGCCTCATGTAACACATGGAATAGGGAACTAAAGGCACTGAAAGGTAATATTTTCATTTGCTATATATATAAATTTGTAAGTGGTTATTAAAAAAACATTTTTATTCAGTTTTCTCCACAGTATTTGATTAGCTTCTATCTGTGATCATAAATTGGTATAATCCCAATACACTCTCTTTCTTAATTGTAGCACCAAACCCATTAATTTTACTTTTTCATTCTTAATTCTCTTTCTCATATATATATTCATTTTCTTACTGCTATACCTCTATCCCAGTAAAAAACCCATAAATTCTGGCTTAAAGGCTCACATCAATATTTTGCCTATTACCTAGAAGTGAAATTGCCCTATTAGGTCAGCTTACAAGGTGTGCAGTAAATATGCCACATACAAATAAATCACAGTATAAAACTATATACAAAATTTAGTAGTAACAGCTGAACATTAGGATCTCTGATTTTAATTTACAATGTAATTTACAGTGTAGAACAAAACAAAAAACAGCTTATCACTTGGAGAAATATGAAAACCCCATGGATATTGAAAAACAATTCTCCATTGTGTGTATATATATATGAATATAAATCATAGAATCATGGAATAGCCTAGGTAGGAAGGCACCTTAAAGATCATCTAATTCCAACCCCCACCACGGGCAAGGACACCTTTCCACTAGACCAGGTTGCCATCCAATCTGGCCTTGAACACCTCCAGGTGTGGAGCATCCACAACTTCTCTGGGGCAACCTGTGCCAGTGCTTCACCATCCTCACAGTAAAGGATTTCTTCCTAATAGCCAATCTCTATCTACTCTCTTTTACCTTAAAGTTACTAATATTAAGCCATTAAATATTAATAGATATCTATATTTGGAATAAATATATATATATATTCATATATGTATACATATATGAATATATATTCTAATTTTCTCACAAAAATGCTTCAAATGTATAGATTTCTGGATTAGTAAACATAATTTATGGAAGCAGTTGACTCTATCTATATGCTGAACTTCTTGTGTCTTTCTCCTAACTGAGAGCAACTCTAAGACTTATTGGCTTTTCATATAAAACAGTTATTTAATTTAAAAGTTCTTATTGTCCCTCAGCATCCAGGTACCCAGAAGGATCAAGAAAAACCATTATAAAAATCACAAACTGTAAAGATGATATTCATTAAGGAAAAAAAATCCCATGAATGGTTCACCAAACCACTGAGAATCTGCTGAGTGTTTCTGTCATGAAATCAAGCAGTTTTACAAAGCTTTAAAAAGCTTAGAAACTTATTAATGTGAACTAGGCCTGGAGCTTCAGAATCTAATGCCCAAATAAAAATTAGTGTTTAAGTAACAAATAGGCACCCAAATTCCTTTGAAGACATCTGAGTGTCAAGACTTAACAGTTATCAGGTCTCAGGGAAATTTTGGCTCCTAAGGCTTGTTTTCAAAGGAATTTGAAGAAAAAAAAGCAACAAACAAACAAAACAATTAAAATCCCCCAACCACTGCTTGATTTTTTGTTTTAATGCTACACCCTACATGTACCATCAGAGTTCTCTCACTTCACCATGAGGTTTCATTTTCTTTTCATATTAAAGCTTCTAAGTTTATTCTTAAAATATAAAATTATATAAATATATACCTCCAGAGAAATGCAGTGCCAGCAAACTCAGAAACCAGAGACAACTCTACTGCTAGTCAATTAGGATTTGCAAGTGAGCTAAGGAAATTCATCAGAACCCATGTGTGGGAGCTGCCCATTTGTGGGAAGGTGGAAGATGTTCAGACAATGCAACTGAAAGTCAAAATAGCTGGAAAAGGAATGGGAGGTCAGGGGAGTCCATGAGTCTTCTTTCAAGTTCTCAATTCTCATGTGCAACTTGAATGACATCTTGGGAAAAGTGGAGAAATACATGCTGGTACCATTTCAGGTTTGCTTGTTGGCAGACCCCCACCGGGATCTCTTCCCTTCTCCCTGCCTTCCTCTTCCTCCTCTCCTGGCGATGTCACACACACTTCCCTGTGAGCACACACGGGTGCTCAGCCAGCTGCTGCTCACAACCCTGGCTCCCCACTGCCACTTCACTTCTCCAAGTCTATATTCCCCATCCCACTCACCACAGCACCTATTTCACAGGTGCCAAGAAACCCCATCTCTTACTTAGACAATCAGTTGCCACTACTCCCACCCCTCATTGCCTCAGCCATCATCCCAGCTGCTAATGGGTTCACCCATACTCAAAACGTATCCAAGGGGGAAGCAGTTCATGATGTCCCATAAAAAATACAAGTTGTGCACTGCTATAAATGAAAAGAGCATGCTTTCCCCCATCCCCTGAAAGATCATCCTGGGTTTACACAATCCCTTTTTTGGTTTCCCCGTTGTCCACCGAAGATGTGAAATTTGATTCTTGTTCTGCACTCGATTTTCTCTCCCCCGGGTAGTGGTTCATCTCTTGCATTTCTAAAGCTACTTTATTCCTTTTGGCAAATGCCTGGCTTATCTCATGAAATGTCTTATTTTTTGTTTCAGGCAGGACAAAAAACAGGTAGGTCGCTCCTGCAAAGCAGATGGCAGCAAACACTAGGAAGCAGTAGGTCTGTAAACCGGCCTGTGAATAGAAGATGGAGATGGTCATTACAAAAGGAAAACAATTCAGAAGAAAGGCAATATCAGGAATGGTTTGAAAGCAAAAATGGGGTGTATGGAGCAATTTTTAACCAAGTATAGTAACATGCTAGCACTCATTGCAAGTCAGAATTCTGAGAAGTTAATACAAATGCAAGAACGTTTGGTTCTTCCAGTGCTGCCTGTGGCCTGCCAACAGCAAAGCACGTTCCTGGCAAAGGCACACAGAGCTGTAATCCTGGGGATGCTGGGACACACCAGACTGAGCTGAGGCACTGCGGGCCTGGGGAGAGCCGGTGGCAGGAGGGCTCCTGCACAGAGCTTAACTGAGCCTGGCACTGCCCTGGGAATCCTGGAAACGAGGCAGATGTTTCACTGCGTTGTTCTGCACACTGCCTCCCAGCTCCTAGGCACAAAATCTGAGGCATGTTTTTGCAATGCTGTGCACCTGTACACAACCCATGGGAGAACTGCCGTAGCTGGGGCATCTTCATCACAGCACTTACAGACTTTGAGATTTGCAAAATAAACAAGGAAAAAACCCAAATGGCACACCTTTGTTATCATTCATAAGGTTAGGGGATTTACAGCAGGAAAAAAATCCATAAAATGCATTTATTTTCATGCTAGAAAGTTTAAGACTTAAGTGAAAGCAAAGTCCCGACCATATTTGAATGTTATGGATTTTACTTCACTACAAAAATAAAGAGAGTAGGCATAAAGAAGTTGATTCATAAATTGATTATAAAGGCTCCAACCAATTAGTAGGAGTTGTGCTTCCCTGAAATGTAAGTAATTCTTGCCTAGTGATTATTAGATCATTTAACAGTTACCTTATCAGTCACCTTTCAACAGTACAGTTGTGAAAAAACATTTGCTAATTACAATATTGCCATCCTTGCTTTGTTGAACTTGGAAGTGGTTTGATATTGTGGCTCCAGTGAAGCCACTGCCAGCCTTTGAGGAAACCTCCCTTCCTCCTCTGTTGATTTACACTCTCAAACATCCAATGAACCCATATTTTTTGCTTGCTTTTATTAACAAGGCTGAATTAAACTGAAAAGGGTATCTCCAGCTCCAAAAATGAGGTGACCTTTCTGTGGTGTCTTGCTTGAGGTCATGAACAGCAAAGCCAAGGAGAGCCGCACTCCTCGCGCATCACCCCAGGGGCTGCAAGGCTGAGGCTACCCCAGGGAAAATCACCCAGAACAGAGGAAGCAGATGTGCCTTCCTATACATACATATTTATAGATGTCATTAAAGGTGGGCAACCAAAATAGTTAAGACAGAACTAGACAACGACACAACCCTGATTTCTCAAATTTTTGTGATACTCTTCTGTCATCGTTAGTTACACCAGTCCTACATTACAGGTTGGTTTAACTCCCTGCTTTGAGTGCTCAAGGTGCACACAATTCCTAGCACTGCTTTTATGTTTCACTTGCTCATTATACATCACACATGGTGTGCCAGGAGAACACTAATTCCTGCGTGGAACGAGAAAGAAAAAATGAAAAAAACCCCTTTCCTGCAGCTGCTTTTTAATACCATAGCTGAATGCCAGCCTGCCTAGTCACAATACTCTCTGTTTCTGTGGATAGTTCATTACCTAGTTCAGCACTTCAGATCCTGCCTGTAATAGGAAAAGCTGGCAAGTGCGTTTTCTGATACTGCCTATATGCTCTTGACATCATCAATGCTTTTTTGTTAAATCCTAGAAGCTTGAAGTTCTGAGCAACCTGACAATCACAAGTCAAACAGCATGGCTGATGTGGGGGGGAAATATTCTGACATGGGAACAGATAGAACTTTCAAGCTTATACAGAGGCAGAAGCAAACAGATATAGTAGACAGGAAAAAATAATTTTGCAGTGTCTCATAAATCATCCTGTCATGCCAAGAATTCAAATTTTACATCTAGATCTTCTGCATTTGTAATTGTTCAGCTGAATGGCAGAGTTTCAATCCAGAATCATGTTTTTCACTTTTTAAAATTTCTCTGACTAAATATTCTCCATGATAAGACTGAACTGTTAATGCCTCGTATGGATAAGTCTGACAACTAAATGCAGTAAGTTAATTGCATCTCTGGGTGGTGTAGCCACAACTTTGTCTCACCTGTCTTATGCTTCTTTATCTCTTTGCTGTCCATGTTCTAAATAAATTAGTACTTATTATCTTTGATTCGTGTCTTCATAAACCTGTTCTAATTGAACTGAACACTCATGAGTGCATGTCTTATTTGCAATTATTTTACATAAAGTATTTATATTTATTGGCAATAAACATACTCTTCTTAATTTCTGCAATGCCTTAAGAAGTAGCCCTCAAGGACCTCCAACTGAAGTTCCACAGAGAATAAGCTAAAAATTAAATTTTGTTATAAACCCTACAAGTGGGGTTTGTAGGTTTTATAAAATACTGCACTTGTGACCAGCAGGATTTGCCCAACAGGCCCATAATTCTCAGATAAGAACACTGCAGGGTGACCACAAAAAGCTCTTTTCTCACCAGCTATTCTTCAATCGTAATATTTCCTTAAAGCTGATCACTATTTTACACTCACAGGTAAGAAAACCACTCATTCATAAACCTTTTGTAACTCATCCAGAGTTCAATTCATATTGCCCAAACTTGGATTTGGCACAGAGGAATGTCATGTGTTAATTAAATTACTTTTATAAGCATGAAACCTTCTACCCACACTGCACACTGATAAAGGATGTAGGCCAAAAGTACAAGATAATGGGGAAGGAAATTGTTAAATCACAAATCCTAACTCAGTAAAAACCTTTAGTGGGATATGGGTGGGATACAGCTCAGCCTAGATGTTTAAGTAATTTTTATCTCTTTCTGATGTATTTTGAATTGTCTCGTGCTGGAGGAAAGGTCTGAGAGGTGGAACAAGTAATACATTGGCCAAAGCATATCTGACGTGCCCATCAGGGGATCTAGAAAGTAGATAATGACATGGAAAAACAGTAAATGCTGAGTTATTGAACAATGGCTGCTACAAAAAAGGTATTGATATACAGATCTGACAGGAAAATGGATCTGCTTTTGTTCCATGAAATTACTATACTTTCTCTTATTTGTATTATATTAGATATTATCTATGTTTTACCCATGAAATCTGGATCCTTCATGTACTCTTACTATCTGTAATCACCACAGTCTCCTAACTAACCCATAGTCTCTCTTTGTTCTTTTACTCCTTCCAACTTGCTAGAGATGAGACTGCTGCTGCTACTCTAAAACTAAAACCCCAGAGTTTTGCTTATCTTGGGCTGGGATGGGAGTAAAAAGCTGAGGAAGAATTTCATTTAAAGTCTTTAGTGACAAAGCACAGATACTCTGCAACTCTGCGTCTTGGGGCCAGTGGACATGGATGGTCTCAAGATTCTTTACTGACATGTGTGTTGTCAATTATGCAAGAATAATAACAAGGTATATGATAAAATTGAAAAGGTAAATACTTTTTCTATGTTTTGTCACATTATTTCTACTTGGGGTAGAAACCTCAGTGTTTTGAACTTGAATACTTCTATCCCCCGGAAGAGAAGCTTGACTCGTTAACAAAACATATCACATCCGAACAGCTGGAAGGGAATGTCAGGGGAAGAAGTAAAAGAAAGTCAATTCTGAATGAAAGTTCTAAGTAAATAGGGAATAAATTCAAGGAAAGCGTGTGGTTTCTACACTTCTCAGTTTTCTCATGTAAGGACAGGTTACTGTCACACTCACTCCAAGCAGCAGCAGCAGCAACCACCCTGGACACTGAGGAAGCACCAAGCCAGCCCCATCCATATCCCACTCCCACATCCACTCATCCAGGTCTCTTCAGGCTGAATGTACTGCTCAGGTTCAGAACACGCTGCCACCTTCACAAAGCTGCTTCTCCTCCCCCAACACCAGGCAGTCTTGCCAGAGCTAGGAACATATTTCCCTAGCAGTACTTGAAGCCAGGCTTTTACATGCAGGGTTAGAAACCCAAAGGTCAGAAGGAAGTCAGAACAAAGCACTACAACAGCCTGTGCTTCACAGCTCTAGTACTTCCTTAAGCATGGCCTCCTGCAGGAACATCCAAGGTGCAAAGGTGCCCAGAGTTTCAGGTGGTTTCCTGAATAGCAACAGCTCTGTCTATTGGTAGACATGCATTCAGAGCCAGGAGCAGATACACAGGCAAAGATCCTTGATGGGCCAGGCTTTCAGGGAGTTACTGGAGGTCACCTGCCCTCTCAGGTGCACGGGGGAGGGCAAGAGAACAGCAGACACACTTATTGATGCAATCTCCTGAGGGAAGCACCTACTTAGCAGGCTAATAAAACTTCAAAGCATGATTTACATTGGATTTTTTCAAGGCTGGTGAGAGCTATTGCTATACAGGACATTTATTAGTTAAGCATAAACTTTTAAATGCATCACCTTCTATTTTCATACCAGTTTTCTAAGGAAGCCATTTAAAAACCAGCATTTCTGCAAATGTCTGGCCAGTTGAATCCTGACTGGCTCATTGCTATCTTCCGTTTTCTGCAGATGATCAAGGCTTTGTATTTGTGAGGAAAAAAAACCAAACCAAGAGGTGATTTACCTAAGACACGGAAAAAGGAATCAAAGTTGAAGGACTCAGGCAATTCCCCCGAATCACATCCCAGGCATGGCAAGCAATCAGGCTTGATTTTGAGGGTGAGATAGAGCTGCATAAGTGAGGTGTATGAATAAGTAGATGCAGCTTTGCTACGTTTTCTTAAGCAAGGAGGTGAACAAACATATTCCCAGCTTGTGTGGGGCTGCTATACACATTAAACAGAATGTACAGGCATTTTCTCCACCTCCTTTTAAGTAAAATAGTAAAGAATACTTAATTTTTAGCATTATGAACTGACTTTAAGTGCCCAAAATGAATGAGCAAGAGTTAATTTTTTTTTTAAGCTAAAAAGTAAACTGAAACAAATAAAAACCCTAACACTGAAATGATCAGATTTCTGGTTTTAATTAAAAAACCCGCAAAATTTGCCACTTTTGAAGTCATCTAGCTGAGAACAGTCTTCCTGTTAATAGCTTACATGCTGTGAACACCATAGTCTGGAAAAATCTAAAAGTAGTGGAGAGGAACATAATTACGTGCTATTTAATGATGGTTACTTACTGACTTAACACATTCTGTAGCAAAGGTTAAATTCTAAGCAGGACTGTGATGCTGGAAATGGGAAAATAGATATTCTATGGCAGATACAGCAAAATAAATGAGCAAATTAACAAATTCTGAATCAATTTAACAAACTTAACACATTAATTTTTTTAAAACACAACTTCCAGCTCTTTCCAGAAAATGCCAAATGTGATTCTAAATTCTCAACTTGCAATGTCACAGCCCCTTGACGCTGGCAATGGGTGCTAACATTTGGAAGTTGCCATGAAGATTGGAGTCATGAGTTGGGGGTCAAACTGAATTCTGAAGTGGTGAGATCAAATGATAATGGTTAGATGTCTTACAAAATTGGCCAGCAGAAAAAACTGTTATTAATATAGACATTTGACTTGACTTTGTTTCAAATTGATATAACCCAGTGAAACAAATGGATGAGAGATTGTGTCCTTTACCCCTTGTCCTTCTGTTCCAGACATAATTTAAGGTTCTGCTGAAAGTGCAGGACAATGAAGAACAGAGCACAAAGGATAATGTATGAAACATATTTTCTAAGTAAAAAATAGAGACATTTTTAGATGTGAATTGCAATTTCAACCCTGACCCTCACACTCTCACGGTATCCTCATAAAAAAGTTAAAAGATCCTTATATTTTATACCTGAATTGGGTTGCTTCTAATTAAGATAAGCACATCTGACCTTCTGATAACCTACATTTCATTTTCTCATCTTTGAGGGGAACTTTAGCCATTTCCCTTCATACAGGAGCACTGTCATTACACTAAACATCCAATGTATTTTATAAAACTTAAAATAGCTTGGCTGAGGGAACCTATGCATAAGTTTCTGTGCACACCTATGTTATTGAAATTCTTGCGCTAAATAATGGAAAAAGTCGAGGGATACTATTACGCAGCAAGGAAATAATAAGGACAACTAAAAGACAATCTTGCTGAGTAAATGAATCTTGAGGCATGAGAAGAAAAATCTACGGTGTAAAAACAAGGGAGAAAGAGAGCAGAAGTAAAAGGGACCTTCTAGAAACAGGTATAAAGACTTAGAAATATTACTTCACAGGCATAAATAAATTTGTTTCTAAAAGGAGGAAGGAAAACACACATACAGGTCTTTGCATTGTACTAGTAAGTAATCTGAACTAAGGCTACAAGGCTTGTAGCACCTTTACCCCATATGATGCTGAGCTCCATCTGGATCACAGATCCAAGCAGATTATTTTGGTCAAACCACAGTTGAGAGTAAAATTATTTTTCTATATAGCAGTCCTGTAATCATAACTGAGTATTCCTCTGCAATCCCTGATTGTTGGAAACATTCATTAGGAGGAAAGTCTGAAGATGAGCTGTTCTTCACAATTACTGATGGCACAGAGAGAGAACCAGAGGACCAGTGAAGATGCAGCTGGTCTCTGCAGGGCAGGAAGGTGAAAAGGAGGGCTCTGGGCAGTCAGTTTTGGTTGCTGAGATGGAGCAGCCTGGCACGGGTATCCCCGTGCTACAGCACACTGCTCAGAGTGAAGGCCAGCTGAACGAGGACAGCACAAGGACCAACAAAGAGGGACACGATGGAGAGGCAAACATCAGCTAAGCCAGCTGCTCCCACCAATACCCAGGGAGAGCAATGGTGCATTGGGACAATGGAGAGAGCAAAGGCAAAGATAACAAAAGAGATGCCTTCAGAACCACACGTGAAACTCTGAGAGTACTCATAGCAGGTGAAAATGACTGATTTCCTTATTTCCTCTCTGGCTTACAGCTGGTTCCAGTGTGTTACTGGGAAAGCAAATTGCTTCATTCTACAATGCAGTTTAGTACATCCACGCTGAGTTTCCATAGTCAATAAAATACATAGTGAATTAAGTATTTCTTGAATATGCACTGAATACACAATGTGACTTTGACAAAAACAAAAGACTCTGCACACTCTACTAGGAAGACAAATTATTATGACAGAAAACTTTTGGAGAAGTCTGCTATGTTGTCCTACAGTATAATACTAACTCACCATGTAGTCTTTGAGTGCCTCATAACAATCTAATGGAACAAGTTGAAATATAAAATAAAAACGCTTCAGAATGTAATGAAAATCACATGTTGTGAAATTGCTTGCTAATTATTGTTTAACAATTCTTTGTATTTACACAATGCATTACAAAGAGTAAACAGAAACTTTTTCTACATAACATACAATTTAAAGTCGTGCTACACCACTGAATTACCAAAGTCCATCCCTACAAACTTACTGTTAATGAAGAGTATTAGTTTAACACAAGCCTATTCTACTGCACCAGAAGTTTTCCAGCTTTTTAGATCATACTTTTCTGCTGTTGTAATTTGTTGTTGCCTCTGCCTGCTTCCACTCATTGCACCCATTTCCACATATACGTACATTCTAATTTGAGATTTACTAAGTGTCCCTGTTCACATTTCAGCTCCTCAAATATGTGATGAGTGCTGGAACAGTAGCCATTTTTTTTTAAAAAAGTCATCGAAAATTTTTTGCATACTAGTATTCAATCTTGTCCACACATTTTAATGTATGGCTCAAGCCACTCTTTTATTATATTTATCTGCAGATTGTTGGAGGGCAAAAATCTAGGCATTCAAATTAGTTAGTTAATTGGTGATATTTGGAGAACCAACTACTGGTTGATTTTTTTAGTAACTCTAAAGTTACCAGATTTGTTTACCAAATGTTTGGGATAATTTTGTAGAACCACACTAATGATCAAAAAAAGTGGCTGCTGTCACTCAAGCAATCAGATTAATATTTAAATACACAGAGAGGATTATGCATTCATCCTGTGAAGGTATTTTAAAGATTTTTATAAATATAAATCAGGAAAAAAAAAAGAGCTAAGAGGATATTGCTTTTCTGTAAAGAAGAGAATATTGCTTTTCTGTAAGGAAACAGGTGACTCATAAGCTGAATTTTGAGAATAAGGTTGACTGAAATAGGAAAAAAGTTAAAGCTTGGGAAAGAGGAGGTGTTCTTGTTTGATCTTGTGAAAAAGCTTTAAAATCAAAGTCTGAGTAACACTGCTTTCATCTTTAGGTGCAAACCCTTTTCTCTTTTTTATTTCTCTTTTATTTAAAAGAAGAAAAGAAACCAAAAAAACCTTCAAGATGGACATATAATCTACCTTCATTAAAACTAAACTGGCTAATTTTGTAATCTCACAACAGGATATTTTTTTGATACAAAATGATAATTTCCCCAAGGCTACAGCAAACTTTATATGGATGCATACAAAACCACTTAAAAAGCTTTAAAAGGCACATGAAATATTAGAGACTGTAGTTTGCTTTTTAATTTGAATTTACTGGGGGCCTTTTAAAACAGTTCCCACCAGGTGATCTGTCAGGTAGGATTAGCAGGATAAGGGAGTGCCCTGAATTGCATGAATCCAGATCTGACAGCTAACCAGAGCTCAGGGTAATCCCCAGTTTTGTGCAGGACGTAGCAACTGCAATTTTGGAGAAATACGATTATTCTCTAAATGTCCCTGGATAATAATAAAAAAAAAACCAATAAAAGTGTTCTGATTAAATGTCTCTAGATTTGAGGTCGTGTTCTCTATCCTTGCCCAGCTGTCATGGACAAAGGGATGTCACCACCAGTGCCTGGCCAGCTGGGATGGAAGGGAGTGTCTAATGCTGCTTAAACAGTCCCTCCCCAGCTTCTGGAACAAAAAGCTGTTAAACCACACAGAAGTATCCATTTGCTGGACAAGCTGGTGGCTGCCTCCTGGACCACACTGATGCTGAGGACTAAGACTAGGGTTTCAAAACTACAAGGGAATTTTCTAATTCTTTCTATCATTCAGTAGATGTTCTAATTACCTCAGTGGAATAGGAATTATGTCTCTACCTCCTTTTGAAAATCTCACTTTAGAGTGTCTAAGCTGGAAAGACATTCACTACGAAACTGGTGGAAAATACTCATTGATTTCAACAAGAATAAAAAGAAGCTCTTAAGACATAACTCTGAGTAGTCTAACTGCAGTTGATGTTAATAAGAGTGCAGAGTTTGGAAAGATCACAGCCTTTATAATCATACTGACTTTTGAAGGTGATCTAAGTAATCAAAATTACTAGATATTTTTTCTTTTAGAAGAAATTTTAAATTAGGTGTCAAACTTAGATCATAGGTCAGACTTTATCAGACTTGCAAGTTCTCCCATAAACTATCTCATAGAGGTAAATTTAAAATACTTCTACTTAGTAAAAGCAGTTCTACTGGTCAAATGAATAAAGTCCTGGTGTATGATACAATTTTACAGTATCTGTAAATACTGTTAGGCATATGATATTGAAGTATCGTGTACTTTTCAGTTGTCAGAAGGCACAAACAGCAGCAACACTTGTTACTCAAATCTCTTCCTCGGCAATGATTTGAAGACCAATCCAAAATCTCTCTCCTGGGTGTGAGGAGTAGCCTGGAAGGTTTGCTCTCCCTGTACCTTTCCTCTGCCCCTATTATTTTCCCCTGTGATTTAAAAAAACCCCTGGGACTGCTTTATTTTGTCCAGTAGTTGTGAGCTTCACACTTAAACAGTTAGCAGTGGAGCAGGAGAGCTCTTTTAAGAGTTTGGACATGGTCAGTCAGGGGACTGACCAGCCATGTTTCAGCTCCTGAGATAAAGAGTCAGCTTCAGTGTGAACTCCAGGAAATGCAGACAATCCCCAGGGGAGGTTCCTCATCAAGAACAGAACCACAGCAAATTTTTGAATTAGAAGTTACTTGAAGCCTTTTTGCCATACAATGACACATCAATAATTTTGAAGTGTTCTTAGGAATCAGAATAGGAAAATGGTGTTCTATGTTGAACTTTGAATTTTCTTTTTACATTTTTTACCTTTTTTAAAAAAAATAAACTTGTTAAAATACAAATGCTAGTTCTCAAACAGCTCTTGATGAAATTGTCCTCCACGTGACTAGTGCAGCCAAGCAATCCACTAAAAATAAAGCTTATGGGAGCCTGGGGAAGCTGGGACAGGAACAGATTAATCCATGCAGAAATTAAGCTGCAGCAAGAAGGAACCAGCTAAAGAACAAAAAAGTCTGACAGAAGAAGTTGAAAAAAACAGTGCCATGAAGCCAAGCTTACAGAGGGCGGTGCAGAGAGCATCTATTCCCCCATGAGGTTCGTATGGATTCTCAAAGCATAGGGTAAACCAGAAAAAGGCAGTGACAATCACCATCAGTTACCGTGAACCCAGGCACAGCCATCAGACTGCACAGCTAAAACACTCCTCTGGGGAACTTGCCACAGAGGGTTGACCATGGTTACAATAGTTTTTCCAGTGCAGGACAATTTTTTCCAACACAGAGAAGGAGACATGGGGGTATAACAACTAAACTGTATCACAAACATGGTGTGAATGTCATCCACCTCAATAATAGGACATTTATTATTACCTGAAAATTCTACTCAAACATCATATGTCACACTATACCAGTGATATCAGAGCTTATCAGTTATCAAGGGTGCTGAGTACCTGGATGAAAGGGAAGAGCAGTCCCACTGCGAAGTTGGAGAGCCAGTTGACTGTCCCAGCTATCATGAATGCAGCCGGCCTCTGCGACTGCTGGAAAAACTCTCCTGTGAGGACAAATGGAATCCCACCTGAAACAGAGTCCAACAAGACAGTGGTTTTAGTAAACTCCTCCTGCCATCAGCAGAGATGAACAAGGCCTGTGTCACACACCTCCGTGACTAGCAATGCCCTGCAGCTCTCTGCAGGGCCTTCTGAGACAGCAAAATGGGATTTGTCAAAATCATACTTTAGCAAAGTGACACTTCCCTCTATCATGCCACCACATCCCCTATTTAACATTCTTTTCCTGGATGGCAAGCAGGTAACAGAGCAGTGAACCCTCAGAATAGCTTCCAGACTACCAAGTGATGAGCTGTTCATTAAAAATAAGAATGATTGTTTCTACTAAAGTGCTTGAAATTCTGAAAATTCAGAGATAGTCCAAAATACTTTTACACCTTAACAGTTTGAAAGATGGCTCCAAAGAGACTAACTCCTATTTTTTTTATAATTATTACCCACTTTATTTCAGCTATAAAAAAGACAAAACATTTGCTTCTCTATGAGTGTACTTGTCATTGATGTTTATTTCATATATTCCCTTGCTAGATACACCACTGGCTCTTCTGGCAAGGTCTGTTTCTCCCATCAGCCAAGGACTCTGACCTCCATAGTAACAAACTCAGTTGAATACCACATTTGTCACTCGTGTTTCCTTCCACTTAGGCAGTGGACTATTTTGTACAGCCCTGGCATATTGCTGGCCTGACAGTAAGCCCCAGGGAGTAGCTGTCTAGTAGCTGAAAGTCTCAGTTTATGATCTTTGGCTTCCTTCATTCCCATCGGATATTTCAATAGGAACAGTTCTATTTTTAGAGAATAAAACATGGATTTTATTTGCTGATTGGCTACGTATTTCAGTTAATGTTACACATTAGACATGTATCTACTTGCAGAATTATTTCACTACAATTTGAGGAATTGTAAAACTGGTAGCATCAGTATTCTGCTGCTGCTACCGCTTTCTGCCTCTAGGTCCTCGTGTGTGCTGGTATTCCCTGTTTCACTATTTAGCTTTGCAGACAAGACTCATATAAGACATGTAAAACTATGTAAGCCTTTCCTCTGTTTTAGGCATTGTAACAAGTTGGTGTAAACAATCAAAAACATATTTACAGATGCATCTATTTTCAAAAACCTCCATAACAATACTGACTTCCAAAATATATATAAATTAATATGGAAACGCTACCAAAGACTTATCCATCCACTGGTTCTTCTCCTTGCATGTCTTTCCTTGTGCTGATGTTTTGCTCTATCCTTACTCTTGGACATTTGAGAGCACATCTCTAAGTGCATTGTAGTGGTGCATTGTCATGTAGCCCCTTGTGCTCAACGTCCCTGAGCTTAAGCACACGAACCAGAGGCTGTCCAGTGTGAGACAGGAACTTGTAAACACGTAACACAACACACAGATGACACGTGCTGTCAGATATTCTTCCATTTCAGAGCTTCCAGATGCAGAAACCATGAATACGTGCATAAAAGAAAGGCGACGTGATACAGCAAAGAGCGGTTCTCCATCACGAGCTAATGTGAGTTTTTGTGAGGACATCTCTAAAGCGGTAGCAAAGCCTTCGACTGAACTTTCTGTGCCATACACTGCCAGTACAAATTACACCAAAAAGTAGGGAGCAAATAGATGTGTTTACTCCTACTTTATACATAGGAAACTGAGATATGGAGAGTTTAGGCCATCCAAACTGCGGCTTCATAATTTTCTACAAGACGTAAGTCGCATCAGGATTCTGTGACTATAGAAAATAACCTCTCCCAGCAGCAGTTTGAACATGTCAAATAAGCAGCTGAACATGCATAACTTAACAAAATTCAAGCAACACGTGGTCTATCAATCCCTGATGGCTTCCAGTGACCATTCTATCATACCCTTGGGATTTGGGTTCAAATGGCAGCAATCACACCTGTTCTGTCAGCATCTGGTTTAGGTCTCAAACGCCATACAAGGCAGGGGTTTGCCAGGACACTTGCCCCTTGGAGAGAGGAACTGAGGACTGGAATCACAGAAATCATGTAAGATGACTTATTTATGATCATTTATTCTGTTGTGCCTTTGCTGTAGGACAGTCTACAGAGGTGTTGCTGTTCTTGTCAGTATAATAAAATATGCTCTTGGAAAGAGCATTTGAAAAAATACACATTGTAGAAGACAGAAAAAAATGCCAGAGGCAAAAAAAAAAAATACAAAAGGACAGAAACCTATCAGAAAGCATAAATGTTATGGAAATAAAAATGCATGGACACTATCTTGGAAAAGGTTCCTTGAAATGCCAATATAATTTCTAAGAACATATTAATCATCACTAACTTTCAAGAGTTCTGTGGAGGAATGGGAAGCGTGACACAGAAAGACCTTTTCATGGCATAGGCAAGCATCTCCACAGCATCACAAAACAAAGTCATTTTCTGTAGAGGCATGACTTAAAAACTCATGCAGAGGAACCAAGGAGCCTGAAAAGTGATACATGAATCATGTGAAAGACAGCTCAGGTCTCGGAACACGAGAAACTGAGCGAAGCCGGGTCACTGCTGCACACTGCTGTATGCCTGGAAGAGCACAGACTGGACCTTACAAGGGTAAAGAGGAGGGCACATGGATGCCTGCCAAGGCAACACACTCTGCAACTGAGTGAAGTGAAAAAGAAGTTTGGGGCACTGGAGGAAAGTCACAGCTAGTGACGGCCCCTGAGATCAGCTGAGCCTGTAGCACCAGGATTCCATCCTCATTTCAAGGTGTCAGAGATGTGCTCAAGGACTCCCTTTCTCCTGGAACTTACTGTTCTTTGAGATACAAATCTGGCTGCATGGGGTTGAAGGAAGCTGTATTATGCTTTAACTACATAAGCTGGATCCAGGCTGCAGAGGTCACAATATTATGGCATCTTATCAACCACTTCTCGTAGAATCAGTCTCTTTGCAAGGCACCCTATATAAGCACTAGGCCAGATGGCTCTGTACTGGCTTGTGTTCAAATACGGATGCATGGAAACCACTGCCAAAAGCAATCCAACCAAACCACTGTATTTTTGGAACAAACTTTAAACACTTTGTCATGAGTTTTGCAACCTTAACATGCAATTGAATGTGGGTGAAATAATTAACCAAAAAACTATCTGATGATCTTTCTCATGGAGGATGAACCTGGCATTGGCTTTTCCCCTGAAAGGATTTCCAAACAATTTTCAGTGGAACAGGTTAATTTTATCTCTGATCATAAACCAAAAAATGTATATTAGGATTTCATGTAGGAGTTTTTCAGCAAGGTACCTTCCAAACATGAATTTAAATATGTAATGAATTGACCACATATTTATAGTGCTTAATTTCTAATAATTTGTTTTGTCAGCATTGTAGTGAACATAATGGAAGAAGCTCTTAACACACTTCAGTGCTAGTAAAAAAAGATTGTTATACTTGCAAGAATTCTACATCTATTGAAAACTAAAAATGTCTTATTGCAGGACTTGTATATCAATAAACTGTTTAATGAAAGTAGGTTGGGTCCACATGACAAAATTAGACATGCATAAACACTCCTGTATCTGCATATTTTATGCATTTCTTTCAGTAATTAGTCCAGTTACATACAGAATCAATGTCATGTGCTGGTAAAAATCCAGACTCTCAACCCAGTATTTTTTTAATGCGTGAAATTGGAATACAAGAACAAAAAAAATATTCTTGATATCCATGCTACAGATTTTCAAATATGTATTTAAATTTACAGATGTATCAACATGTTTTCTTATGAAAAATTAAGTAACATATTTACTGTTTTGTTCAGTGAGCAGTTACAAATGCATACGGCTTAGGAGTCAGTGAAATCTGAGTGCAGAACACATGAAAAGGGAAGGAAAATGCTGAACCCCTCATTCTGTTTTTATCTAGTACCTGACTGGGAATTTATGTTATGGCCATATATATGACTTATGAAACGAGACTATTAAAAGAATAATGCCTAATACAAATCAGGGAGATTTATTACAGTGGTAAATCACCTCTAAAGGTAATGGAAACTTAGTGGCCTAAGAACCAGTAAAGAGAAAGGAACTCTCTCCCTGAGCTAGCAGTTTGTCTTTCAACACCCTCCCAAAACAAACCTCTGTGTGTTCAGGCAGTGGCCCCACGGCAGCCAGAGGGTTTCCAGCCCCACCAGAAGGGCCACCCATGGCCACTCAGCCTAATGACCTCCTGCGTGACTCAGAACTCCAAATTCTGCCCACACAGGAGGGAGTCTGGGAATACCCAGAGCCTGGTTAGGGCAAGATTAGGTCCAAAGTTGGACTTTCCAACTCCATGCTTTGAGAGAAGGAGTCTTCAAAGGGAGGTGTTTTGAGAATGGTGTTCTGTTTTGGGGGGAAAGCAAGTCTGGTCAGATCTAGACATTATCAAGTAAAATGGCATTTGTCTGCAAGGCAAGACAAGTAGGGAAGACTGATATATCCTGATAGGGTGGAGAGACAGAGTACTCTCTCAATGAAAGCTTTTGCTATTTGCAGTTCAAGGGCCCTCCTGAGAGCATTTGTGGGAGAGCAGCAGCGGAAGTGAGGTAAAAGGCCTGGAAGATAACTGCTGAAAAAACAACCCAATATTCCTCAGTGAGCGAGCAAAAGGCTGTTAGTTTCTACCCAGACCTTAGCTATTAAAAAAACCACACAAACAAACAACAAAACCCCCCCACAACATAACCAATTAACAAAACACCCCAAAATCTGCACCAAAATCCATGGGAAAATATATTTCAGGAATAATGCCAGTGAAAGATGCAACACAGTTACTGAATTTCTTCCTTTTCTGTAGGTTTACAGATAGAATAATATTCTAAATACATAGCTCAATCTTTATAGAGTGTTCTGTCACCTGTTAGACTATTTTAACTTGTACTTTGTATTTGATAGAATAATACCCCACCAAATCATGACATTACAGTCAGATATGACAGCTGCATTCCCAGCTAATCCTGCTGAGAGAACTGGGAACAGAAGGTGTGACAGGGGTGTACTGAGTCACAGCTTCATGCCACAGACTCTTCTCCCTGTCTCCAGCTCTTCTCCCAGGATAATTAAGTAAAACAGGCACTTCATTTGTTGAAAATGGTATAGTTCATTAACCACATAAATTTGTACCACTCAAATCTTTTCTGCCTTAGATTAAAGGCCACTTGAGTAAAGAACATTTAAAGCTAAATCAGTCTATGGCAAACCAAATGTGCAAACCATAAGACCAAATTTAAACACACATATATTACAAACCTTTGCAAACCCCAGTATTATAATAACTAGTACCTATAATTATTAAAAGACTAGTTTTTAATGCAATATTTTGTGAAAGATTTTTTGCGTTGATTAACTGGTCTTTGGTTTAACACCTATATAAAACCTGTTATTCTAACAGCATTAGAAAGGCAGTCCTGGAGGTATTCTGAGCTTTGTTGGTGCAAAGCAACCCATATCGTTCAGGGTAAATAAAACAAGCAAACCAAGCAGTGGTGCAGAACAAAAATATTGACACACTCTACAGTAACATCAGTAATTAAAATGTTATTTCTTTGTTCTCAGGTAATTTACACTAAAATTGTTGACATACAACAACAATGCTGTTACATAAAATATAATAAATCACACAACATTCTTTCCAGGCCCATTTAGGTAACTATTTCTACAGCAGATATTCCATGCAAAAAAACACAGAAGAATACCCTTATCTGAACCATCAGGATAATTTTGCCTTCAGTGAAATTCTCCGCCTCTTGAATATTAATTAGCACATTTTCCTATAATTTTTACTTCCATAAGTCAGTGCTCTCAAGCAGAATTTTATGAGCAGTATTTCACTGACTGAATAATTTTTCTCTGAACATTTGTTCAATGAAGGCAAAATACTTACCATATAACTGATGAACCCAAATAACTTCAGTACTTTTAAGATACTTTTCTTTACATGAGATGTAACAATTCTCTTTTAAATACAGCTGTTTGCTGGACGACTGAGGAATATATTTAAATTTTAATAGCTTTATCTTTTTTTTTTCTTTTCTTTTTCTTTTTTTATTGTAAGAGAAACCAGCAGTATGTAGGCCATTCTGCCAAATTCTGAACAAAACTAATACATCTTTTTTTGGTGTTTTGGTAACATTTTCAATCTGCTGGGGTGTTTGGTGAGATTTTATTTTCTTGTTATTATTGCTGTTTGATTTTTTTTGTGTTGGGTTTTTTTTGTAAAAACAGAATATCAACATAACATTTCTACAGTGGTTTTTGGCAGCATTTTGTTTTGTTTCACAGTTATAATTGTGCATAACTACCAGAGAATAAAATACAATTAAAAAATACACTCAACATATAACTACATGTAAATAGTATTTTAAACTTTTCTGCTATACTTTCAGACTTATTTTATAACATCACAACCCTAATTATTGCCTGACCTTCTTTTCTATTTGAATGTGAAGAAAATTTTTTTTTACTGAGCTATGAGTATGAGTCTTCATGATAGAACTAAATTTATAATTATTCTCAATAACAATGATGATTAGGCACTTCTGTTCATATTACATTATTAAAAACAATTATCTCAATGACGAGAACAATGATGAGAGAGTTTTACTCTAATAGAAGCACAGAAGTGTCCCTTACACATTCATCCACTGCACAGATGTCAGTAGTGTGGAAATACCTGAAATAAAACTCACAGCTGTGTTCAATCTAGGTAAGAGAAATATTCATTCAGTCACATCACCATACAAGGACTGAAAACAAGGTAAAAACCCAACCCCTATCTAGTCTAGGCTTATTACTTCTACAATAATCTTCTGAGAGGAATATAAAACCATCAGACATGATTTCCCCGTCAGAAATTCAGGCTGACAGACCTTTAGCACAAAATACTGCTCATTGTGAACATATGCAAGCTAAAACTCAGTGTGGCATGTCAGGCTTTCCTCATGAAATATTTTAACAAAAAAGTTAATCATGCTAGCAGTGTAAAATTATGTCATTGTGTAGCTGTATTCATCCTGAAGGATCCCAACAGTAAAAAACAGTGGACCAAATTTTCAGAGAAGCCGGGGCCAAAGCGTTCTCCCTGTCCTTCTCCTGTTTAAGATGGGTAACAAACCATGTCTCACTGTTCATGATTTCTGGAAACTCTTGAAGTTTTTAGAACACATGGCCTCAAATGCCAGTAATTAATGAATTTGGCTGCTGCTACAGGATAGTAGACAGGGTATGAAGAGCAGATGTAGAACTAATGAATGTAGAAAAATAAAAAAAATATTTTCATTAATGTGGCCCATAACCAAAACAAATGGAGCAAACTGCTGTTTGCTACCAAACAGAAAGGAAAGAGAAAAGAGTTAGAAGATGCCCTTTGACTAGAAGTACCAGCTTGAACAAAGAAGTAACAGTGTTGCTGTGATGAAAGATAGAAGCCTTCTTTCTGATGAAACTCAGAAAGAAATCACCAAAACCATAACTGAGTGTTCCCAAAAAAGTGAAGTCTCTGTACTAGGACAGATAACATCTGGAGATTCAAAGAAATCAACTGCTTTGACCATTTGCTTGGCCAAACTGACGCCATCTGAATACCCTTGTTCATACAGTTCTCTTTCTGACTGACTGTTTTCCTCTGAAAACCTGTTACTGGTGTTTGTTTAGCTTTCTACACAGTAGGGTGGCTATCAAGAAACACTGCCTAGACCTTAGAGCAGTGCTCATTGCAATGAAAAACTAATAAACTTTTGTGTTTAGATGTTAGCCATGGAGCTTAGTGAGAAATAGATGAGATGAACAGAGAACTTTTCTTTGCTGTGCATTCTGTCTGGGCGTAAGGAAAATAAAATATTTTTACTGTCTTGCATTCAGTAATTCTACATCTACTCATCTATATATTTATTAGTTTGCACTTTTGCAAGTATAAATATTTTATACTAATTCACAGAAGAAACGGTAGGGTTTTTTTTATTAGGCTTTCCATATCTAATCCCCATTAATCTGAATAACGTACCTAGGTCACTTACACAGTTTTTGAATAAATCGTTTTTTTTCATGGTTACATGAAGTTCTAAAACACATGGGTGCATTTTTCCAGCAGTAAATTTTTCCAGTGTTGGAGTTGTGAGCTATCAGCAAGTAATTAATGATCATTCAGGAAAAGCTGCTAGTTCAGGTAGGAGTGCTGTCAAGTGTCAAGGCATTCACATTTTGAAAGCTTCAATTAAGATAATTTGTAAAATCTATTGTTAGCAGGATAAAGTTCATAAGTTTTCCTGCTGCTGAGAACTCCAGGTGTCACCTCTAGCAATTCCTTTATTCAACAGATACAATTACCTTTCAAATACTAGGGGTTCATTTTTCTTTAGAACTGTCACTAATTATAAAGAATTGAAATAATTTCTGCTACAGAACTGTTAAAAGCTACACATTTTCTCTATGCTCCTCTTTAAGAGAGAGAATTCAAACAAAACATAAAACAGGTATTAATCCCAAAATATATGTTGAATAACACTGTATTTAATATATTCAAGGGGCATGCTATCCTCCACCCGTCCCCCACCAAAAAAAGAATTCAATGAAGATGTAGCCAGATTGAAAGCAATTCTCATTTTATATTTTAACAGTCTAAAAACAGTTTGTTCACTCAAAGGTAATCACAAGAGAGATTCTCAACTACTTGACTTGGTAGAAGTAGTGAAAATATTCCTGCCCCCAGGTGTAGGCAGGAGCTTTTTCCATTGTTAGAGAAAACCAGAAAAGGAAAGGTAAATCAGACCTGTGGCTGTGCTTCACAGCCCACAGAAATTAAAGCAATGGCACTGATGGGGCAGCCCATGAGGGCTGGCACCTGGGAGGCCAAAACACCGATGCTAAGGATTCTTGTGTTGGATGGATGGCAGTCCACAGCAACGGAGTGTCACAACAGGGCAGGGGATGGGGCCAGAGGTCTCAGCAAATCTTCAGTGGAGACTGGTCTGTACTGTCTCCAGGTTATTGCAACTTTCTGAACTGAATTGTAGCTCACATTTGGAGTATTTAACGGATATGTTTAAAATCTGCTCTCATGTGCACAAATGTCTTAAAACTATCAACAAACTAAACTTTGTCTTAAATACCTGGGTAAACTAAAGGTTATTTCTGCACAAAAGCTCTCCATATCTGATGCAGGAACTACTTGGCACTATCAAAGGATGCTTATCTGCTGGAAAGGCTGTAATGGCTTCTTGCTTATAGAATAAAAGAAATTTTGAAAACTAACCTAACCTCTCAAAACTACTACTTGTTAACTAAATATAGAACAACATGGGTTTATTTGTTTCTTTTTAACATCATACACTTCTCTGGTACAGAAAGTGGGGTTTTTTTCCACTCAACAAAGCTCAAATTCTTTCTCAAAGTGGACTGGCATAATGCCTCTGTGGGAGGCCTTGAGCATTAGAAGTTTTTACATCCCCCTCTAAGTGGAGAAGCTAAAACATCACACAAAGCTTCAGTAAATGCCTATTTCAACCAATAATACTGATGCTGCCTTTCATTTCAGTGCTTTTATGGCTACATATCTGCTATCACACTTTTGTACATGTTTAACATCCAAGAGCTGATTTTTATTTTCTTCTCTCGTGGCATTTCAGATTGAGCAAACCTCATGACTTTCAAAGTGACCCTTTCATGGCCACAGCTCTGCTGTCAATGCAGCTGCATGCTGGCATTCAGAGTAAGAGCATGGACTGATTTAAACTTTAAATATCAAAATATTTTTGATACACCTTGGGGCACAGCAGTGTTTTCCTCTGAGTTTTCTTTTTCTTACTTTATAAAGTCAATTTAACACACTGAATATACCATTATCATGTTTCCATTATATTCAGCTGTGCTATGGAAGACTTCACTCACATTCCACAAACCATGACAAATATTATAAAATTCCATTATAAGATAAAACGCTCAAAAGAGAGACAAATGTAAGTGAAATATTTTTTCTGGAATGGCCTGGTTCATTAATGTTTCTCAGCTGTGTCTGAAAATGCAATTGCTAAAATTGCTAAACGCAACAATCGAAAAATTAGTATATTTCTACCACGAGATTATTATTTTTTCAAATTCCATCTGAGTGTGAATTTTACTGATTTCCCTTTCTTGTGATCAGAGTGTGACTGGAAACATACCACTGATCTGATTTTGTCATCCTTATGCATTATAAATAGGAACCTATTTTTAAAGTAGGAATTTAAGTAAAATCACACAGACTCGCATTTGTTCACACTAAATTCAGCCTTATCCATGCCCCACTGAACTCAGTAGTAGTTCTGAAGGGAAATGCTGCTCGTCCTCAGAAATACTTACAGGAATAACTACTTCTAAGATGTCACATGGCATAAGAGTAAAGTCAGAATGCCTGAAGCCACTGTGTAAGACTCAATCCTGCTTTCTTCTCACTCTAGTGCCACTGATTTAAAAATAGCAGCTATTGGTAGAAATGAAGTCAGGGGGTGCATGCCTTATGCAATGACCAGCTAGAAAATCCCTCACATCCATGTGTGCATCTTTGCAGACACCGAGGCTCTTAGATGGAAACAAGGTAAGATTTTACACAGGGGATCAACCATTTCACTTAGAGATAAATGAAGAACACAAGACTTGAAGACAAAGGAACTCAGGACCATATTAAATCATCTGGTCCAAATACAACCCTCAGGCAGTATTTAATTTATAAAATATGTTTGTTTCACTTCTCTGTTTGTTGTTTCTATTGAGAAGCTGATACAGAATTTGGTTTCTTGAGAAGCTAGAAGCTTTTTCCCAATTTGTATTCTAAATTTAATCATGGCTAGCTAACACCAAAGTTTGGCTCTTTGTTGCTATTTTGTGCAGCAACACTTGCCTTCAGATTATTTTCCCTTCTCAGTGCTATTTTCCCTTTTGCCCATGTTCTTAGAAACTGAATTCATATTCTCAGCCTTTTCTGTTAGACACTATGAAGTTATTCTGTAGCTTTTCATATAAAAATCTATTTTCTTCACCTTCGTGGCAGACCTTCTTTGCAGCCTAAGATAACTGCTGCATAAGCAGCTTTGTGCTCCAACATTCAGCTCTAAGGCATCTAAAAATGATGACACCACACGACACCACAATGAGCATTTTTCACATTACGCTACAGAGAGACAATGCATGACAATATGATGTACCAATTCTCTAAGAAAACATGTAAAAGAATGTGCAGAGTGTTAAGATAAAATAACCTTTCAAATTTCTTAGATAAAATATAATCAGCTATGAGGAAGCCTTCGTGTGATACTTAAAGATATTATTCTGATAGTCTCCCTCAGCTAACTGGCTAGCAGGCTGACGGCCGACAGCTGGCCTGAAGGCCTCACGGAGTTCGGTATGGATTCAGTCAGTGTCTGTTCGGGAGAAAGAGCCCTGAGAAAATAGACTTAATCAGCTTTACCTGTGAGAATGTAGTGTTAACAGATCTAAGAAATTTAAACAAATGGAAAGAAATATGAAGCAACATTCTACACCTGTTGTTTTCTGAAATGCTTGGGTGTTTATGCTATAATTGACCAATGGTGGTAATGTCGTAGTTATGTAGTGGCCAATGAATGTATTGTAGCAATTTGGTAGCCAATCGTCTTGTAGCACGAGTGATAAGATATAGAAATGTATAAAAAGGACGGATTTGTTGAATAAACACGGCTTTTTGCCCTGAACCTTGCACTGTCCTCTTCGTCATGTCATGTCTGCCCCAACAGGGACAATACCCCATTATTAGAAATGGGTAAAATGTGAAAGATTAAGTCAGATTTCAACAAAATCACCAATCTCAAACTTGAAGTGCCACCAAAATAACACAAATTCCCATCACAAAAATGGCTTGAGTTATCACGATCAGGCAACGGATATAAAATCCGCTCCTCAGATTTCTGGAACTTCTATGAGTATTACTATTCATTGTAATAAAAGGTAATTTTTTTTCTTTCCAAAGGACTCCAAGAAACTCTTGAGGAATGTTCGATGGTTGAAGAATCATCACCACATGCCTTCCTGTGCACACACATGGCTGACCTCCCTCCCAGATACCATGGTTGAAGGGTGGGCAACATACTTGTGCTACACAAACACTTCTTGCAGGTCTTACTGCCACAATAGGGTCTGGGGTTATTTCTACTTATTCCCAATGGTAAAATAAGGCCAGTGCTCCAGTGCACAGTGTTTCCAGAGCCACCAAATTTGCAAAGATCTGAAAGCAACAATACTTATTCAATTTCTGAAAGAAGGTCATAAAGGAAGATTATTTCAAAGCTAGGTATTTCATCAAAACAGTCCTCCCATCCTCCCCTTTAGTTAAAGACAGGCATCTCCTGTCCCTTCTCTGCAGCAGTGCCTTCTCCACCTATCAAAACTGGATAGAAAGGTGTTACACATAAACAGAACATGCTTCTAAGGAAGAAATATCAATAAATCACTTCATACAGAGAAAACGCATGGAAATGTTTTATGCCAAGTTTTCAAAGTCTCAAGGTCATGACTGTATTTTTGTTATGCTTATTTCCACTAAGAAGGTTATCTGGAAGTTCATGCCAACTTTGCTGTAATCCCCAATTAACCAGTTAATCAGGGTGTTTTTCCACATGTTCCGTCATCTGGCACATCTTGACACAAGGCAGAAGACCCATTCTCTGGTTCAGAGAAGGAATATTTAATTGTTTTACACAAATTGGAAGAATATCAGAAGGAAAGACTGCAGACTCCTCCCCAAAATTCATGACAGACTCACTTACAAGTGGAGTCACATCCCTGCAGGCAAATCAGGACATTGTACCACACGCATTCTGGGTCAGTTTTTAAAATTTGTGTTTGTTTATTTCTTTCTTTGTTTTTTAAAGTATTTGGCTGATAGACAAAAGGGGCAAATCTGCATCAGCTTTTGTAACACTACAACACACATTTTTCATTCTCCCAGAAAAATCAAAAATCACTTGTTGGCACAGCAACTGTTGCACAGGCACAATGGGTGAACAGGGAATTTGAGAAAACAGCTAAAAATAGGCAGAACCTTCTCTTTTTTTCTGTTTAAGTTAGATTTTAGAGTGGCTTTCTAGAAAGAGATTGAATCTGCAGGCACAGGTTAACACAACAGTGTTCAGTGTTCATGAAGAGGCAGCCACATGTTTAACTGAGAAAGTGGGCAAAAATTACAGCTTTTCTTTTTTTCTTTAATGTTATCTAAGGCAAAGTTAAAGAAGGAAGACATGTGCCTAAGCCTCCCTACATTTCACATGTACCTAAGCCTGTCTATCACTACCCAAATTTCCAAGGAGCTGCACATTATGTACCCACTCAGTAAAGGCATTACAAATCAATGCATTTGCTCATGATGCCTAATCCTGAACAGCACAAATGCTCTTTGAATATACTGAAAATGCTCTTTTACTATTTTTCTCAATTTGTTTTCTCTATTGATTTTTGCCTTTTCACTTTTTGTCGCCTTAGGAGTCAGAAAAAATCCCCTCAGTTTTTTTAATTTACTCTTTGCTGGATGACAAATCTTTAGCTGAAATGTATCCTATATTTATTTCAGGTCAACCAAATATCTTCACTTGTGTATAATTAACCAAATAGGCACAATGAAACAACTGGCTGGACCAGCATGGCTTCCCAATCTATAGAACAATAAGTGATTTTTGAAGGGTAATTTTCTTTCAAATCACAGATTTTCTATATTGAGCATAAGAGCCCCTTTAATTTTTAGAAAGCGAAAGCTTTCTGCTGTTTGTCTTTTGATAAAAATGGTGAAGCACCAAACCACACACATCCCTGAACATACCTGTTGCTTGCATTACTGTTTCAGTCCTCAAAAACATCTGCAAGCTGAAAAGCCAAGTTCAGAAAAATGAAACAAATAAACTCTGTCCACAGTTTATAGTAACAGCTGATCCTCTCTGTAAAGGAGCAGATGGGACTCATGCATATGCTGTCGGTACGTGGTTTACACAACATCTAAGCTATCAAGAAGGTATTAGATGTTCTAACAAGAGAGAAAATACTGTACTTTTAAAGGCAATTTTATGCTTTAGAAAACGAAAGCTGTATAAACTTAATTCCTCATGTTATTTACTATCCTCAGATTGGATAATTCTTCCAAGTACCAATAGCTCAATGAACATAAACTAAATTCATCCTGGCTTAAAACTTGGGCCTATGAAATCATTACAAACCACATGTTTTTACTCTGAAGAATGCTGAAATGCTCTAACTACAGGAGGAATTAAGATACTGAGCATTAGTTACACCATGACAATAGTACCTGTTTAACCAATACAAATGGCAAAATTTCTACAAGAGGCTAAAAATGTAAAAAATATGCAGCATTATAATGAAGAAAATGCTTTAATTTTCTTTGGGAAAAACCATTTTACTGACCAGAAAGGTGGGAAAATTATTCATGAACTTCAGTCTTCTCTTATTAAAATACCAGAGTGGTACAATAGAATACTAGATATTAAAGTGTGAAATTTTCCTGCTAAAGGGGTGTCACAAAATATCACTGAGAAGGTGGCAATAAGAAATAGCTATTCATTCCAGAAAAATCTTGGGTGATAAGGTAAAAGTTTACAAGATCACAGGAAAGTTGAAAAGTGAGGAAAGGGATCAGTTGCACAGTTTCTACAAGACCTAGAGGGCATGACACAAAGAACAGCAAAGGATGTGTGCATGAGAGCTGGTAGACGTAGTTTTCTTTGCAAAAGAATGCTAAAATTTTGCAGTTTCAGACAGAGAATTAACAAATCCACAGAAGACTATGAAAGTGTTAGAAGCTATGCCTCAGAAAGACCCTAAGCTGAAAAAAAGTGCACTGGTTGTGGAAAAGTGTCTCACCTACTTGCCCTATTTGTATTTTGCTCTAGACACTTTCTTACAGCCACAGCACTGGAAAAAACCAGAAGTACAAACTACTCAGTTTTGATCTTTGTGTAGTAGTTAAGGACTCAATGTCCTTGGTAGACTGCTTGACTGCCTATAAGTACAAAGCTTTTCCTTACAGCCTCTCTGCATTTTTCTTGTTTCAACACATGCATTGTGTCCCTCAAGCACCTCAGCACACAGCAACAGGAGCCTGGCTCTGGCATTGCAGTGGCACTGCAGTGGCGCTGCTCTTAGGTTCCCAAAGCTGTCTCTTCTCCAGGCTGAACAAGCCCAGCTCACCCAGTCCCTTCTCACAGGGCCCCTGACTTGGTGACTCTCCAATGGACTTGTCCTGGGGTATTGATGTCTTTCCTGTACTGGGTAGGGGGACAAAACTTGGCACAGTAATTGCACTCAATCATTGAAATTGTGCATTGTGATGCAAAAAGTAGTGGATGCAAATTAGGCCTCTCACTTTTTGGTAATATTTTCTTTGTTCATAAAAAATATTTATGTTCTGTTCTCATTCAACCATCTTAAAACATTGCTAATACTGGAAGTTGTCCAGATAAAAGGTAGTAAAGTAGTTCAGGTCTCCTAAGTCCCTCTAAAGAGAACAGCAAGTTTCACTGAAGATAAATCCAACCCCATTCAAATCAGCTAAAATATTGCTATTGATTTGCAGAGATACCAGAATATGAACCTTCACAGCTTCTTCTCAACAGCTGAAGAGTCAATTATCAAAATTTCCATTAAAAGCAATTCAGTGTTAAGCGCTACTTAGAAATTCCCACTATTGTCAGATATGACAAATGTTTGAACACACACAGGAAAGGGGGAGAGGCCAATTGGGTACCTACTGCTACTATTGTTCTTTGGCCTTAACAGCACTGAGCACAGGGAAAAACACAAGAGAAGCTTTATTTTTAAAGAATTTCTGTAGAAAGCAAGTAAGTAACATCTAACAAAAGCTATTTGCCCTGCATATATATGCAGAACTTTGCTCCAAAGAGATTGCAAAGTACAACACAAATCCCGAATAACATCAGTAAAGGGAAAGAAGCTAAATGAAGAAAACCGGAATCCATTCTGAAGAATGGTAAGGTGAAGGAGAAAAATAGAGGGTTAACCTTCATATGCTGAAAATATAAGATGTATTGATCTGCAAGTTTTAAAAATAGGCGGAATGTATCTGTAGTAGGGAAAAAAACCTACACTTTGTTTCAGTAGAGCATTTAAAAAAACCCAGAGGTAGATGTTACAAGTAGCTGCACTTAAACTGTCTGAGTCACTTAAAACACTAGAAGGGAAGTTTTCAAGAAGTTTCAAGGCAACATTTGACATTCCTAAGGTATTCAAAATTCAGTAACAGTTCTAGTCCACGGAATTCTTTAAAAAAACCCTCCAGGCTCAGTCTAAGAAACATATGTCACCACTACAGTGGACTCAGCTGAACCTGAGATTTGTCCTTACAGAAGGACAAAGGGATTGCAATATTTTTTCCAATAAATTTTCACCATATTTTGCACAGAAATTAGTGACAAACTCTTTGCCCAGAAACAAGGGGAAAAGGAATATCTTGGTGTTCTCCCAATTGTTCTCTAACACAGAATATTTTTCCCTCAGCTTTTCAAAAGAGGATCCACAGAATTACAGCAATGTTTCATTAGAGTCACATCAAACATCAGCATCTCTTTATTTCCCCAAATAAACCACAATCAATCAATTAGACCACTTCAGTGGTGAAGATGTATGAACAGTTGATTAACTTTTAATGTCAAACTCCTCACAAAGAAAGAGGCAATAAATAGTGCATGAAAAAAACTCAGAACTCAAGGGAACAGAAATCTTACTTTCCAGTTTACAGCTGAAGTGAAATTCCATACAAGTGATTTTTTAACATAATTCCAGTGCAAAAATTCTTGTCCTTTGATATACAAATAAACATGAAAAATTATATACAGACATACCTGGTCCAATGCAGAATGATGCAATGATTGCAAGGATGCAAAATATACTGAGGTAAGGAAGCCAATGCACAGTGTTCTGGATAGATAAAAGATATTAATATTAAGAATGTATGTATCACAAATATTAAAAAAAAATCACAGATTTTTCTTTTCACTGTCATAGATGGTGTTTTCCATGATGCTTTATCTATTTCAGAATTTAGTCTGGGGCTATTTTAGAAAATCACAGTATTTTTGTAGGACCTTATTAGATGGTTTTTATTAAAGGTCTTGGTCTCTGTGGAATCCCTGTAGAGAAACATTAGACAAGCCCAAGCATCACAGAGTCAGAACTCCAAAAATTCACAACTTGTGCTACAGTTCAAACCATCTTAGCCAACTTGGAAAACAGATTTTCTTTCCATTGAAGAGATTCAGTGCCTCCATCGTCCTCAGGTGTTTCAGTCAGGTTTAAAAAGAGCAACTAGGATGGCCCACAGGGCTTCAGAGTTCACCAGTCAAAGGCTTGGCTGAAGACTAGACACGACAGGCTGACGTTTGGTAGGAGAGCCAGGAATCTGAACCCTAGCAAAGTGTGGGAAAACCACAGTCTGGGGATTTTCAGCCATAATCTGCTTTTGCAGACAAGGAAGGTCGTGTGTGCAATCTTTCTTCTACTTCTAAGTAGATTTTTCTCTATTCAGACCTCTAAATGTTAGGAACTTGAAATATGATGAGCAATTTCTGTGGAGTTTGCAGAACACTGTTCCTTAATTGTGTATATGAATGCATGATTCTAATACCAATAGATGGGAAAACACCATGTGTGCCCATTCCTTTCTCTCTCCAACAGGTGGGGTTTTTCCCTCAGCAAAGTGTGAATGATATTTTTATTAGAATATTACTATTTTTGAAAAATTGGCTAAGATGCATGTAACTGTACTATCACCACCTTGAGTGGCACTGTCATAATATTCTTGCTAAATAAGTAATTTTTTTCAGTGTTGAGTAAAGACCCTCATTATCTGATGCTTTTTCTCTTCTATTCTGGGTTATTCCTTTGGTCATGTAGAAAACATGGTCTCCTAGGCATTAACATTAACCAAAAGACTTGTAGATCTATCAAAATGATACAATCTGGAGTTCTTGTCTGGAAGCAAATCTAACGTTTGCTAACGAGTAGATGCAAATACAGAGTAGCTATAAATGCCTCTGGGATCAAGGCTATTTGTACCCTGGTCCTCTGTTCGATGCAAATCCCTAATACTTAACACATTGAGACACTTCCGAAAGGAGGTAAAACTGAAAAGCATTCAGCCTTCAGGGATTTAAAATAGCTGAAGGTCCCCACACATCAAAATTGATTTTAAAAGATCTGGAAGAGAATTTTTCACTCAACATACGAAGTATGCAATAACATCTCTCTTCTGGAGGACAGCTGTCTTACAGCTGTCCTGACAAGCACATGAAGTAAAGCTTTATTGTGCTGTACACACAGGTAAGTCAAGCAAAACTGCAATGGTGTGGCATAGACCTGCCAGTCAAACTGACTTACTGACTCTCTTCAAACAAGAAACGAGATTTGCAAGTCAGATTAATGGCACCACAGAGGAATCAAAAACAGCAGGAAAACAACTTGATGAAACACCACCCAGACCCATGCCATTGCAAACATCAGTTTTACTTCTCAAAAGTAAACAAACATAAACAAACTTGATTGTTACGTAAATTCAAGCCAAACAAGGAAAATTACTCAGGGCTAGAGTTTAAACTGGTTTAATAAGCCTCCTCTGATCATTTGAAACAGCTGGGGAATTGAGTGCTAATAATATCTGAGAACTTAGAATCATAGAATCATGGAAACATTTAGATTTAAGGGACCTTTAAAGCTCGTCTAGTTCCAATCTCCCTGCAATGAGCAGGGACATCTTCAACTAGATCAGGTTGTTCAGGGCCCCATCCAAACTAACCTGGAATGTCTCCAGAGATGGGGCATCAACCACCTCTCTGGACAACATGTTCCAACATTTCACTACCCTCATTATAAAACATTTCTTTGTTATATATAGTATAAATTGGCCCTGCTTTAGTTTAAAATCATCACCCTTTGTCTTATCACAACAAGCCCTGCTAAAAAGTATATTCCCATCTTCTAAGTCCAAATGTTCTCCAAAGGCTAAGTCTTTGTATTGCCTATACAAATGCCAGAAAATGAACTTGAAAGAAAAAGCAAACATGGAAATTTTTCATTACCAGGAAAAAAAAATCCAAACCTAAAATAGGGATGACATATAAAGCATGAAAGAAAGCTTAGAGAGAGTGAATTACAAAGATAAACCCATGGAAGATGGGTAAACTATTTACTGAACCATAGGTAAAATTGTCTTCATAATAGTTCATGATATGCATCAATCTTCGAGTTAAAGAGACAGAATGTGAGAAAGCCCCCATGGCTTTTTAATGCAAAAGATGCTATGGCTAACCATAGCACTTGGAAGCCAACAGATTCATAAATTAACATAAGGGAGCTTTCAATCCTCGTGTCAAACTGATTAAAAGGATTGGCTTATGTAGGAATGTGAAGGCAAACTGGTATTAAGCATGTCTGAAATAGGCAAAAGAGAGAGTAAAAATATATAGTGCCCACAGCGTTACCTGTAAAGTCAGGGAGACGGTGAGTACTGCGAAGAACACAATCATCAACCCAAAACCTCCAATGAGCAGAGGCCTGCGTCCCAGCCGCTCAATAACTAAGCCCTGGAAAACAAAAAGTGGCATTTGACTTTCTTGATAAAGCACTGAAGGACTTGGACCACGAAATATGTTCTCCTAGTAAATATGAAGATCAAAACTAAAACATGAGAGCTGCCTTTACATTATTTATAAGCTATGACATATTCATAATTGGCTCACAATTATGTTTACACAATTTAACATCTTTAAAAATCAAGTCAGCAAGGTCCTTATCTGAGACCACTGAAAAATAAGGAAACCATTAAAGCAGTACTTGGTATTTCTTTTATGTCTGGATTTCCTACTACAGAACAAATATAACCATACAGATAGGAAAAATGTGCAGTGGGTAGATTCAAGTTTAATACCATTAGCACAGATTTGAAACTACATTTAACTTTTTGTACAAAAATTTAATAATAAAACAAGCAATGTACATTAGCTATATAAATATAATTAATATGGTGATACTTAAATGAAATTTGATTTTTTTCAGGGCATAAATAATTGTATATTGATTGAATGGCTTACAAATACGCACTAAATTTCTATAGCAATGTTCTTACAATGTGTAATTTTTAAATGTCAGTATGCTGAAGCAAATTATAGTCTCTGGCTTTTGTATTTTGTCTGTTCCTAATTCCAACACCTCTCTGAATTTAAAACATTCAAAATTTAAGATTTAAATCTTTTTTGTATAGATTAAATTTTAATGAAACTAAAATTTCTTTTAAATTTCTTTTTTTCTCAAACATAGAAGAAATATTTAGTTGTGATTTTGGAGAGTTAGTGTAGTTAGAAAATCCAGATAAAAGAAATCCACACAGCAGAAAACTTTGCTCACACAAGTGTTTGTGACACTGATATTTGTACACTCACATACATTTTAAATTTATATTTAACACTTGAATATAAATCACAAAATCTGAATACTTATCTGCTAGTGAAAATTACAATGAAGAATTTCTTGGAAAACTGTAACGTGAAGCTGTCTTTGCTAGTCTGTCTTATTAATATAGGCTAATACATATTTTAGGTCATAACATCTGATGTACTTTTCATGTTCATAACTACTAAACTTACTAATTACAGTTGGCTTTCTTATGAGAAAAATAAAAGAATTTTATAAAGCTTGAAATGTACCACTTCAAAAAACTTAAAGTCAGAATCACACAACTGTTTGTCATATCATTATTTACTGGAGACTGAAATCCATCTTCCACACATCCTTTGAGCAAAAGATAAAATGGGCAAGTAAAATGAAATCTGGAGTAATACCCTTAATTCTGGGAAGCAACACACACCACTCCCCTGTGAGCCTCTGGAAGAGATGCGTTAAAGCCAGGTACAGAGACACCCAGGTACAAACTGCCTTGAGTGGCGAGTGCTCCTCCCTCAGCGTGGCATTCACCAGCAGATTTTAGAACAAGTTTAAATATGCATTGACTCTGTACCCTGAACTGAACTTCCACACCAGGGATGTGCACTGTGACGTTGCAGGACACTTAAAGCAGATCTGTGGCAAGATTTTGCATTTGAACAGTTTCTACAGCTTCCATAATAGAATTATGGAATTTTAAAAAGACCTGCACTGATGTTAATAATATCTTACACTGTGCTCATGAGGTCCAAATGTTTCAAAACTACAACTGCTTCATTATTGAAACCTCTACAAGATGGCAGGTATTTTCTACTGTGCTTCATGAAACCATCTTGCAAACACACAACCACACATATACTGAACCAAGAGATATCCTTTACGGCTCTGAGGGATGAAAAGTTATTTGATGGGTCTGTAAGACCCATCCTCTGCAACTTCTGCCAGAGACTTCTGCAACAGACGTTTCACATGTAATTTGGCATGAATTATACGTTCAGCAATAAATGCTGCACATGTAATTTGACATACTGGGTAATTTATCTTATTTTTTTCAATGCTGGATTGCTGGTCATGATTAAACAATCTTGATGTTACACCAGGTGGGGGGTTTTGCCTTCGAACAGGGTAAGGGATGATGCTTCTCTTAGAGGGAAAAAGGTTCACAGATGTCTCTCATACAAAATATGGGAAAAATGCAATATATACTTTTCACTTGTACAGCTCAAAGCAAAAAAAATTCCAGTAAGGAAGAACAGTTTGGATTAGGTTTTCCATAACAACACGTTTCCCTGGTTCCCAAAACAATGCTGGTTTTGAGGCTATAAACACACAACAACTTAATTTTTTAGTTATGATTTTACAAATCCTAAACTTGTTAACTTGCAAAACCCACTAAGATGCTTATGACTCATAAGAAGTGGAAGATGATTCACCAGTTTTCAAGTATTTATAGCTCTGAATGCTCCACTTCTATGCACTGGTAACTGTTACCTATTGAAGATCTATAGCAAGTCAAAATATACTACACAGCAGAGTAAGTGAAATAACAATAAATTCAGTACATGTTCAAGTCCAGACAAAAGAAGAACCTTACAACTGCTTTCTGTGATAACACCTGAGTTATGTGCCAAATTGTGTAGGCTGATACTTGTTCATATGTGATCATAAACACACATTTGTAGAACCTTATACCCAGTCGTGATAATTAACACAGCTGAAATTACTGAAAATGTGTAAAAAAATACTGCCACCGAAATTCTTTCAACACAAATGTTTGGTGATAATAAGGCAACTGATATGCAAACTGCATTAACAGTTCACACAACTAACTTTTGTCTGTCAGGAAACACTTGTGAATAAAGTTAAAGAAGCAAATGTCAACCTTTTCACTTGAGTCTGCTGCAGATACCAGGGCTGGTATAATGAAAGCAGTGCATTAAAATAGATCAGACAAGATTCTCTGGATAAAGTGAATGTGTAAGTAAGTCCTACAGCCCAAATGGGAGGTCACTGAATACTATTCCCTACTATACTATGCAAACCCTATCAGGTTTTCTTGATGTCTCAGCTCTGTGAAGAAGTTTGCTCTATATGCCAATGTCAAGAATAGCGACACTTTCTTTCTCATGTATTTTGGATAAAGGTCTGAGTAAGACTGCATAACTAGATTCAGACTTGATGTGACAAGCTAACACTGTGTTATTTTCATTTTAAATATCAGGATTAAAATGGATAATCTGATTTATATCACTTTATGGCACAATGTGTAGCATCTTGCATCCAGAAAAAGGAGAAGAACAGCAGACTGAGCATTATAAATCGGTGGTTTTTTGATTCATATTTTGACCCATTAGTCTACTGTATGAATTATACACTTTAAAATAAAGCAAAGGGTATTTAAGTATTTAAGTACCTAAACCAGAATTTAGAGGCCTAGCATCAAGTTTGGCCACATAAGCACAAGCCTTAAATAAATCTGTGCCTACAAGGCTCTCACATTAACTTGTTGTATCTGTGTTAAAAGCCATGAGAGGATAAGACCCTACACACCTTCTGTAGGTACCTGTCTAGAGATTACCCTCAGCTCAGCATGGAATTGATGGCTAAATTTCTAAGCTCAATCTGAAGTATTTTGCAGCAAGGCATCCTTAATCAGCTTCACTTGGCAGTGAAATTTTCTATTCACTAAAGATGCTCTCCATACGCAAAGCCTGCCAGACCAGCATGGCCAAGATGCAGCCCATGCAGGGACTCACCCTAGCCAGCCGCTTTTGCCTCAGCAGTGCTTGGCAGCAGCCCCCGGGACAGCACAAAAACACCCATTTCCTTATTCCTACTACGTCCCTTCAGCAAACTGTAGATAGTTCTGAAGCAAAGCTCCTTCTATGGATGATTTAGTTGTTAAAAGCATTAAGATGCATCATGTCTATGTTATAAAAGCCAGACTAGATCTCAGCCTTGATCTATGACAGCCTATTGTGGCTGGTGCCTTATTTTCTGATGATGGTATTTGAATGCCCTGATGCAGATCATCCTGAATGGATTGGTTAAAAAAATTACTCAAAACCAATGCCTTTTAATCTTCAACAGCAGGAGATACGTCTTTAAAGCTTTCAATTCCTGAATATACCCTACAATAGAATTTGTACTACATAAATGCAGCCTTTAGCTATGTATGACTTGGGTCTTAGGAGTGGTGCTGTAAGGCAGACCTTCATACTGAGACTTTTCAACCTGGAAGGCGCTACATGGTTATTTCAACACATGTAGTCCTTGTCTATTCAAAACTCCATGTGTATTAAAACATTAAAAAGGAATAATATCTTTGCCTAAAAGCAATCCTGTTGATCACTTGTGGACTAAGGCAGTGTGCATCAGCACAGTCACACCCTGCAGACCACCCTGCAGTGAAAATGTGCCCACATGCCTCAGGCCATCGAAATAAGCCGTGATCTGAGGCACTGCTTGCCCAATATATTTCCTACTGCTGACTCTATCAGCTATTAGCTTGGCTATTACAGACCAAGACATTACCTTCTAATTCTGGTAATCCTTGAGCAACAGCTTGTCAGGGTGAGGAGAGGAAAACAGGGAAATGCCGTGTTTGCCCCATTCTTGCACTCTCCTTTACTTACATCCTATTGGTCATTAAGGGTAGGTGCAGGCTGGTTCTGGCTTACTGTGAACAATGTCACATGCGACTGTGCTAAAAGTCTTACTAAAGATCAGATTACAACATTACTTCCTAGGAACCCTTGAGATTCTTGTGTTTGTCACCCCATAATTTTCACTTGCTATGACTAGCTGTTATTGGAACATATTTCTTCCTGTCCTTACCCAAGTGGAGTCACAGAGTTTCAATGGAGATACCTGGCATCATCCTTTGGAAACCACGAAGGAAATGTGTTGGACATGAGAATACCTATGGAAGTGTCTGGAACACCCTTGATTTAAAATGTGCCATGCCCTAAGCAGGAAATCTCTCCTTCTACCTAAAGATCTATTAACATTAAAAGAAACACAGAACAAATCTAAGAGCTCATTCTCATGACATGCTGAAGCAGAAGAAAATCATCTCGCAAAGAAGGCTGGCTTCTTTGACTTCTGTGTGATACAGCAAAGGATTTCAAAGGATTTCCTACATCCTTTTCTGGTCTAGTACTGGAATGTATTTTAACTCATTCCAGGCTTCACACAGCTTGTCTCTGTCACAGACTTTTAGTAACACCTTAAAGCATCACCCTATGGGAAATACTTAAGGCACAGTCTTCTCAATACAGTCACAGCTAGTCTCTTTCTGTGAACATTATATGGAAACCAAACGTGGTGCCACAGATGGTAAAATTGGATGTGGGTTGCTTGATTTGAATAACATTCCCTTTTTTTCTATGCTGGCTTCATGGAGGAGGGAAGGAATCTTTTCAGACATTTATTTACTTCTGTCTCCCTTTCCATTCACCCTGTTGCCTTGCTAAAGAAAGGCACTGGCAAATTGTTCATTTTGTCCACTAAGAGTAAAACAACAACTAAAATTAAACTGAATTACTAAAAATTTAAAAATAGCCACTGTAATCAATCTTACTGAAGAGTAACTGTTTGTGGAATCCCTTTACTTTAGAATTTATTGAACAGGCTTCTAACAAACACTGGGAATTATTTAGATATATTCCATCCTGTTTCAAAGAATTGCATCAGGTTAGTTAACTTACTGATATAACATGCCTATGAGTAGCAAATCTATTCAGTATTTCATTCCAGAGGATACAAAACTTCAGAAGCAAACTGAAATTAATGGGTACCCTTACTAAAAAGTAATTGTTGACCCAGCCCTCTAAAATCTGTGTTCAGTACAACGGTGGAATTCGTTACAATGAACCAAAATATATAGAGAAAATTTATATTGTCTCCATAGAGAGAAGCCAGGACATCAGGTATGCAATGCTACAACACATGTATTTAATGATGTAAGCTAGGAAGTGTTGGTGTAAGCAGGAATTGCAGACAAATTATGTGAATGAAAGGAAAATGATGATGCACGCTTCATTTTTCAATGTCTCACTTATCTGGCTTTTGCTCAGGAGGAGGAGGGATGGAGCTGTAGGTAAAGCATGTTACAAGCAGGCATATCAAGCGATCTGAGGCAACACAGAGCTATAAAAAGGATGGGATGTTGATTGTCTTTCCTGATGGACCACATCAACATCATTGCTATTATGCTGCTCCCAGGAGACATATTAAAGGCAGACTTTCAAAATTTTTCACAGTTTCAATACCTTATCTCTTAAATATTACTTTGCTTCTCTGTGAAATACACCCATTTCACTCTTTTCCCTTGGCAGCCATATGGGTCTCACCAATGGAGCTCATCAATATCCAAGAATTCTTACTGAGGCTCAGAGTCTCACAACCACCTAATTTATGCATAATGATCACAGATGGTACATGATTTCTAGTGGACCTCTCTAAGAGATATTGCATTTATAAGGACAAAAAATGTACCTCTCTTACTGATTACCTCTACTGAAATTGTGGAGTTTATTGTTAGTAAAATGTGGTTTCTGCTAGCAAGCACAATTTATTAAAAAATAAAAAAGTTCTCTTCTTGCTTTCTTCTGTTTCTTCCCCCAGTAGTAAAAAAGGCATGTACTCCTGACTTAAAATTTAAGGCTGTAAAACAGATTTTTTAAAAAATGGCAAAAAGAGACATTGGGAGAGGTTGGGAGTGGGAGGAAATCCCCTGTCCTTAGTGCTAGACATGAAAAACTTGAGAGGAAGTTACTCAGATAACTAAGTTGCAAAACCTTCTACTGAAAAACTAAATTCATGTTGTTGTTCCTTTAAACAACAGCAATGAAACATTTATGAAGGTTGTGAAAATAAAATTAAGACCATAAAGCAGCATGTCTTGAAGTGAGAAATTGGAAGGGAGCAGAGATATGAATACATCATCATTTCCATAGTCACAGCAGGTAGCCTTAACAGAGAAAGTACTAAAAAACCTCTTATTGAGTACAAAAAGTTGCCACACACACCAAGAGCCGAGGCAGACACATCCATCTAATTTGTATGAACAGTGTGCTCTGAATAAGCCCCACAAACTCACAGCACAGAAGGAACTGAAAAGATGACAGACCCTATTTATAGGATGGCTTTAATATCATGGAATCATCTCCATGTAATTATAATCTGTTTTCACATAAAAGAGGGATATTCTTCACTTAAATCAGGGGCAGAATTACCATTACTATTTTTATATATATCTTAAACAAAGAAGCATGTGTTCAGGATCACAAAGAAGAAACTGTAAGAGGTAGGGACTGTCATACTTCCCTATTTCTACCTATTGAAAAGAATCATAAAATAAATGTCTCTTTATTAAAAAAAAAAAAAAAAGAAAGAAAGATGGTTTAGCCAAAAATAGATTTGTGGAAATTCACAAAGATCAGAAGAAGATACGTGTGACCCTTTAGAGTCCTTATGTCCTAGATTATAAGAAAATAGCTGGATAGCTGGATTAATTTAACATTTTGTAGGTCACAAGCAGTTGCTCTGCCATGGGAAAGGATTTTTTTTCCAACACCACTCTTCTGCCATTTAAAAATGCTTGCTGGTGTGTTCGGTATTGTGCAAATACATTTGGTATAGAATATGTGAAGAAAAAATTATAACAAAGAAAGGAGTACTTGGTCATGTGCAACTTTCCATTCCAAAGACTTCTCCCGTTGCTTCTTAATTATTGCATTGCAGACAGAAATGTACTTCCTCTAGCAATCAATCATGTATTCACCTACTAAAACTATCAGGTTTAGTTTGCTAATTTAGTGTATTTTTTTCCTAGTCAACTTCTCCAGTTTGAACTAGGAAAGAAAAAAACCATGCATGGATGAGCTTTTCTATCGACACCTTCCTCTACACTCACAGCAGAGCAAAGGTCCACGACCTGCTGAGGAGCTCACGTGTTCTGAAAGGATACCTCTGGTCCTCGGTGAGTGAGAGGGCAGAATTTAACACCACGTGGGACTCCCTTCTTCTAGCAGGCGGGCTTTACTCTCCCACCAGCCTGTTTGTGCCAGCCACACTGAACACACGTGGCTGCACTGTACCTGAGCCTTCTCCAAACCACACTGCCTGCTTCCCACACGAGAAGATCTGAGATGTGAGTCAACTGCTACCAGGTGACGTTGTTCTACCAGATGAAATAATTAGCCACTTAATATACTTTGGCCTTTGCTGTTTCTGTCTTCTTCCTCTTCACTCATACAAAGCACCACAGGATATACCAACTTTCTTTGTTCCTTTCAGGGAACTAAAATTCAAGAGCATTTTTAAAAAAACATCCCAAGATAAAAATTGCGTTTAGGATTAAAATTAGAAGTAATATTTTGAATTGATTTTTTAACCATTACACTTAATCACCATACTATTCTCTTTATCTTTTAACCTATATAAGAAAATAAAATCATTAATTTAAATATCAAGAATAGTAATGGCTTTTTATTAACATACTTACAGAAAAAACAGCAGCCAGAGTTTCAACAGCACCGGTACTTAGTGTAACATAGGGGATTGTGTCCTGTTTGATCCCAGCTTCACTAAAGATGTTGTTTGTGTAGTACCAGATCTGCATCAGAGAGAATGAGTTATTAATTATTATAGATTGAACTGCAATATATTGGTGTTCAGTTCAGCCATCTAATCTGTCCGAGGCCAGACCTATTAAAATTCTGAGCACTCCCAAATGCCCAAGGGTGGGACAGGATAACAAATAGAGGGAAGGTGCAAATTCCAGGTGAATTAGTCACAATGCTGTTGTAGCTCTACTTGCAGACCCAGGCAGAATTACAAACAGCTTTAACTTGACTCAGGTTAATTCACTTCAGGAGTAAATCAAAGAAACTCACTTCAAGCTTGAACAAGAGGATAGAAATAACTTTAGTGTGGCTTAACAAGCAGGTTCACGTAGCTTTGTGGAATACTTCAATGGCACATAACAGAGGAGAAACCAGGAAATAGATGCTGAGAGGCATTGAAGAAGCTCCTCAGTTTTGGACAGAAGGTGTAAGATGTATCCCTACTTTAACCTCAATGGAGTGTGGACATCTGCAGTCAAGCAATCCCCCTAATCTCTCCTTATTATTCACAGAAAGAAAAGATACTTTTAGAATGAGAGTTGCTTGGTGAAAAGTAAAAAGCTGTTTATAGTATGAAATGAATCATAGGCTAGAAGCAGCTGTCACTGATGGACAGAAACACAGGTTGTAAGCTGAGATGAAGTCAATAATATTTGGTCAGTAAAACCATATCCAGCAGTGACAATATTCAGACAGAGAATATATAGTGGCCATATTCTAAAATAGCAAGTCTGGTAAGCATCAGAGTCCTATTCACACCAATTATGTTTGAAAATCATGTGATATTTATGTTTGACTCAAGGTGACCAGAAAAAACTAACCAAGGATTTTGGCTGCCAAAAGCATGGAAGAAGGAGAGACTGCCTTGGAGAGAGAAAAGACAATTGATTTACTAGAGAAAATAAAAAATAGTTGAAACAACTGATTATCAAAAGAAAATAAATTTCTAAACTACAGGTAATTTATCTGTGACAACAAAACTGAAAGCCAGAAATAATGGTGATATTAACATTAAAGTAGCAGAGATATTTTTTCCCATATGCTGTCTGTGGGACAAGCTCTAACTGGGTAAGCACTGCTGAATAAAAGTCTTGTCTGATGAATGGAAGTGTTATGATCACATGAAGAAAACCCTGCTGCCTGCCAGCATATCATGCACATGCTACATCTGTTTGTCAAGATACTAGCTCAGCAGCTTTGTAAAAAACAACACACCACCATTCTGAATTCCCAACTAGCCCTTCAGCAAAGCTGCTTGTCACAGGTCAAAGAAGAAAATCCAACTCATCTTACCTAAACCACAAGTAAAATAACACACCAAGGAGTAAAACGTCTCCTTATCACCTCGCAGATAAAGAGAAATTGACTGAAGACTTTTATGCCTACTGCTGACAATCAGCTCTCACCACAACAGATGCAGTGACAAGAAATGATAGCAACAAACTTCTCTACATGAAGCAATCTGCCTTTGTGTACCACATGCTGGTGTTAACTGTGCACTGGCCTGCTGACACTGGGCACAGACCAGCACAACCAAGGATCAGCTCCCAAATTCCCTCTGAAATGTTTATGCCTACTGATAATCTTTTGGGGACTTAGTACCCTGACAGTATGACACTTCCCATATATCAACACAGTGTATAAGAACAAAGTAGCACAAAAACTGTGATAAAAATAATTTTCTTCTTCATTCTACAAGTTACAAAATTGATGTAGTGAAGTTAGAAAACATGTAATTTAGACATTTTGTTCCTGATATCAGTTTTGTGTAGCAGCTAGAGCTTCTAAAAATGACAGATATTGCAGGTATCAATACCTGCGATACTTTAAAAGAGAAGAGGCCAAAGAGCCACTTAAGCAGTTAACTCATGAATGTAATTTGTCTAAATGTAACAACTAGATCATAAGATGTTTCACAATGGTTTCACAGAAGAGCATGACTGACGCATGAGCATGATGGTAAGATAAAAAACTGGCAGAGCAAAAACAGGAGGAGATTCACAGACTTACTATTCTCTGTAGCAGCTCAAAAATAAATTAGCATAAAAATTAACAAAATGTACATTTTTCAAAACAAAAAAAATAAATGTTTTTCAGCCTGTGTACCATTAAACAGGGAAAAAACATAGGCAAATTTACTAGGTATACTTACTACTCTAATGATGACTTTTCTACTTTCACTTAAGTTATTTTTCTAACATTGTTTTTGTTAGCTAATTATTTTATCAGCTAACAAAATTAGCTAATGATTAGGCTAAAAGTTTTGGAATGAAAGAGCTGAGTAAAATGGGGCAGAAGGCTCAAAGACTGAATGGACAACAAGAGAGACACAGACGGTGTGGCACACTGCATACTCGCCCCTTCCTACACCACCCGGTGTTCTCCATGCCAGCTGTGAACAGCACACCGTGACAGATCTTGCATATTGGAAACACACGTTGTTACACAGATCCATCTCCAGCATAATTTCTTTCCACTTGAAACAGAGCCCTAAACACAGACCTTGCAGAAGCCTAGGGATCCCGCTTTGGGAATGACTCCCTTAAAGCAATATGCAGTACAGAACATTCCTTGCTATGGAAAAGGATAAACTTCACCAGTGAAAACTTCACTGTAGTTTTGCAGCTGTTTTAGAACTGAGATAAAATGGTGGAAGATAAATAAGTTGATTACAGCTTATGTGTATCAGATAAATGTTATCAGACTAAAAGAGACTAATACAAAATCATTTATTTATGTCAATTTAGGTCAGACTGTCTGGTATTTTGTTATAATTGAAAACATTAACATCATCAGAGCTTCACCATGATTTCTCTTCCATGTGGAAACAAACAAATACCGTATTGAAGCAAACCAGATTTTCATTTTACGTTAAAGCCTTTAAAGGAAGCAAGTGTTCTCAGATACCAGCAGGATCACTACAGAAGTCTGCCAGTTGGCAATTTCCCTGGAGAGTGACCTGAGATTCTCGCCTGAAGGAATTCCAACTTTCCCATATGCCCTGTCCAGATGGTAGTTGTGGAAAAGACCAGGCTGACTAACAGGGCACTACAGATAAAGCAAATGAGTTAGAAGGACTGTTCACTGCCAGTTAAACCTGGCTGATGCTGGCTCACATCCAGCAGGTTGGTTCAGAAGCACTCAGGGAAAACCAAGACCAGGTTCAGCAATATCTTTCACACTTGGACCTGTCCTCTCACCTTGGAGCTCTGGGTGACTTGAGCAGCACCAGCCAGGAAAGCCAAGCAAGAGAGACAAGTTGTCAAAGTCTGGTCTCTTAACCAAGTGGTCTGGCTGTTTCTCTTGACCTCTCTCATAATTTGCTTGGTTTTATCATTAACTATTACTAACAACTATTTAAATTATCAATTTCAGAACACACATTTTGTGTGAATCATTTTTTTTCGTGGTTAGTGGCATTGCATGGGAGGAGAAGCAAAGTAATAATAAAAAAGGTAAGGCTTGAAATAGCCAGCTCAACACACAAGTTTCCTGACAAAAACGGTTTTTCCGAGGCATATTTTCAGACAGCAGCCATTCAATGACACTTTCAAAGAACTCTGGCATCCATTTTGGACTGGACGTGTCTCACTATTCCCCCACAGTCCCACTCAAGCTACGAGAGTGTGGCTTTGTTCTGACACAGAATACTGGACAATTTCTGTCATTTATTAGGTATCCTCAAAGTTACAAAACTCTTCCATTTCTCCTGAAAATTTAGCTGTGACCTTTTTTTTTAGGCAATGTGTTCCATTATTTGAACAATCTGTTTATTACTATGTGTCATTTTATCTCACTTATGTGTTGATAAATCTTAAAAAGACTGGATGACAAGATAATTCTGTTTCTTTTCTCAAAAATGTATCCACAATGAGGAAAAAAATAGCCTGTCATTAGCAATGAAATCCTACCATTAAAAGAAAACACCACTTATACAAATGTTATTATCGTTTGCCCTGTGTAAAATGTGGATGAAAAAAATCTTCTAATTCCCTCCTAGCATTTTGTAAAAAACTTTTAGATACCAGAGTTCTGTATTCTGCATTTATCTTTTAAGTGGTCTTCGACAAATTCCTTTTTATTTGAAGTTTTAAAGCTATAGACATACCTGAGATAAGCCTGAGCTAGTGTTCATAGATAGAAAATCACACAGACTCAGTAGTCCTGGGGGAAAAATCCATCTGAAGTGTGCTGCAGAGTCACAGCAAGAGATCCTTGCAGCAGCAATAATACTGCTTTTCATATATATAAGCAAGTAACGCCTTTGAACTATGACAAAAACCCCTTTCTCTTTGAGGTGCTTCACAAGAACATTTGCTCTGTGCAGCACAAAGCTTCTAAGCCAGACGCCACAAGCTGCAGCAAGGATAGGTCTGTCTGGATATGAAGAAATCACTTTTCACAGTGAAGTGGTGTAAACACTTGGCACAGGTTTCCCAGGCAGGTTGTGGACTCTGCACATCTTGAAGATGTTTAAAACTCAACTGTACAAAGCCCTCAGTAGCCTGAGCCAACCCTGAAGTCAGTCCTGCTCTGAGCAGAAGCTTGGACCAGGTGAAGGGTTCTTCCAACCTAAACTGTCCTGTGACCCTCTCACAGCTGATTCAATAGGCTCAGGCAGATGGAAAAGGAGACTTCGAAGATATCCATTGGCCTCAGACACATTAACGGTCAATAGGATTTGCTATTGACTGCTTTAAGTCTTTTTCTTCTTTTGCTTCACTTTTCAAGACAGGAATATTGAAGAAACAACAAAATCAAACATGCAGTGTGACCTCTTAAAATAGGAACTTTTGCTGACTTCTTTAAGTATGGAACTGAACAAATCCAAGCTGAAATGTCTACTGAAAAGACTGCATAAGCCTATCAGACCAGAAACAGAGAACCTGAGTATCAGAAGTGAAAGCTGCATGCTCTTTCTATGCTGATGTGTGCTACCTTTTCATGTATTCCTTCAAAATTAACACATCTTGGCTTCCCTCACCCTTGTTTAATAAAAAACCCCCAACCAGTACAGAGCTCTGTGGATCTTCTCACATGCTGCTGTCACAGAATCACTAATAATAAGAAACAGCCAAAAAATGAAAGGTTGCTGAGTGGTACAGCCCAAACCTTGTTTTAAAGGAAAGGAGGTTTTAAGGTAGGAGATGCCTTGGCCTGAAGAAGGGCACTTACAGCATTCAGCCCACAGAGCTGGTAGCAGCCCATGGTGACGACCACGGTGATGACCTGCCATCGCACCGCGCGGGTCCTCAGGAGCTGCACTATCGACACCAGCTTGGTGTTTCTTTGGACTCGAGACTCTGCCAAAACTTCTTCTATTTCATGAGACACGTCATCTTTCCCAAGGAATCTCTGAAACGCTACAAAGAGAGGACATGTACTTTAGGCCAGACAGTCGGCACTATGTGAGTTCTTCGAAATGGAAACATGTGGCACAAACAGGAGACATACATGGGCTACAACTTAATTATTCTGCTGCCAGCAATATAATTCTGTTCTGGGTGTGATCTAGTTCATCCGTGTTCTTCTCAGAAACTGCAACAAAAATATAAACTGTTTGGTTCCCTACAAGATCTCTCCTTATATTATTTCATAGATAATACAGACTAACATCTAGTGCAGAGTGAAAACCCTGTGTAGCTTCTATAAATATTTAATATCAAAGCAGCTCTGAACATTATTTGACTTGGATACTTTTGTAGCCTAAAAATATAGCTGGAGATAGATTGGATAGAGAAGTAATAAGATGTAAAAACACATGTAAGTCTGGTAAACCAAGAAAAGGCTGACATTTGAAAGGAATAGCTATTACTCTTCATATTACCTCTTGTTTTTACTAGCGTATAGACAAGAATTCACTTTATTAAAATGATTAATACTAGAAAGAATTACTCAGAGCACTTCAAGACTTTCTATGTGTCAACACTGGAGACATGGGAACAAATTTACATGGCCAGTGCAAGCAACCAGCCAATCCTGTTTCCCTAGAAACACACAATTTGGAATTGCACATCGATGACTTACTGAGACAGCCTTCCACTGTGAATAATATAGGCTTTCCACCTCACACCTCCTCCAAGAGACAAACTCCTAATGGATGTGGTGTGTCTGCACCAACCTTTTTTTACAGATACTATATATGCAGATTATACTTTTGTCTCAATCTAATGAACATACCCCAGGGGTTGACATTTTAAGAGATGTTTAGAATGCTCATCATCTCAGAATGACTGCAGAGAAACAATGACATTGCACATACCCCTGCAACAAGGCTTTGTGACTCAGTAGGATGCTAACACTCAAACCAATCCTTTACACAGCAGGTCACTTAAAATTGCTATTTTTATTAAATGAATAAGTTCATTTAATTTGCCTAAGAGCCAAATCAATTTTTCTTATCCACAGCTTTGCATAACCTAGCTTTGCCTATAAATAAATGACCACCTATTTTAGTACATTTACACACTTTTGGATCACAAAAAACACTTGGATGATAAGGAAAGTCAGAGATACTGACTAGTCAATGCTTATTATGTCCAAACTCTATTTAGATTTTGAAGTAACAACATTTTATCTTTACCCAGTAGGTGCAAAGGCCAATTAGTGGCATTTCAATGTTGTGAGGGATAGGTCACACAAATGAGCTGCTGGCCTCCCCAGAGCATCCCTCTCTGTCACTTTGGTGAATGCACAAGTCTGCACATTCTGCCTGGCTCCCAGTCTGGTGGCACAGGGAACTAACTTGAGCTCTGGGCCAAAATTTTCTGAGGCACTTAGCACTTCTAATGCATTTGAATGGGCCCTATGTGACCCTGCTTAACAAGAGGATGCTTTTTTTAAGGGATGAACCACCTCTGGCTGTTGAGTCAATTCATAACATTCATGTATTCTGATAACCAGTTTCTCTCTTATGAGAGGAGGGATCAGAATTTTTAAATCTCTTAGAAACAGCACATGATTTATCTTTTCACCAAGCTGTACAATCAGAAATGAATTAACAAATTCAGACCTCAGAACTCAAACTTTAAGCTACTCAGTTTTGTCCTTTGACACCACCCATTTTTTAATAAAAAGCATGCTAAATACACTTTAAAATGAGTGCAATATATTAAAGACAATGATAAGAAATATGTGCCTATGGTATGTTAAAGGCAATGTCTCATTTTTTAAAATTACACTTTCCTAAGTACTATTAGAATATAAACCAAGAAAAATTCAGGTAAATATAACAACCAGACATATATCACCATATTCTTCTTTGAAAGGATTCTCTCAGATTTTGGAGCATTTGGTTTACCAGTGTAAATCGGGTCAGTGCACAATTTCCTTTATTTTTCCTGTCCTTAGAATCCTCAGCATTACTTTAGGGCACACAAGTCAAAAATATAGGTGCAATCAAGTAAAAAGAAAGCAATCTGTCTTTTCTGCACAAGGGAGCTTGCTGTATTTCTAGAGGGACCAGGAACTAAAAAACTGCAATTATCAAAATTACCAAGTACAAAGCAGGAAAAATATAGACACCTGATTTCTTTTTCTTCCCTCCATGGCATTAAGTAAAGAGATGAAAATGTCACTAGACAACTTTGATGGACACTTAAAATTATCAACATGTCAAGAAATTCTAAGAAAATCCTATGCTATACATGCATAGTTTTGAGCAGACATCACCCAATCTTCTTGGAAAAACATTTTCCTGTTACTCAACACATCTTTAATTTTCTTCCATTACCAATTTTTCAGTACCATAAGAATCACAATTTTAGACATAATTAATGTGGAAATAAATTCTGCAGTAGCAGAGAGAGAGGATAACTCAAAGGTCTTTCAATGTGTGATGTTCAATTTATTAATTTTACATTCTAAACTCCTGCCTTACCGGCATTGAGAAGCACAGCAGTCATTCCTCTCCTCACTGCAATGACTCATTTCCCTCGGTGACTGGCTGCTTCCCTCTATAGGGAAATCTTATTTTCATGTAACACTTGAAACCATCTAAGGAGTTGCAGTTCTAGCAACTTTTAGACTTTTCCCAGATTCCTTCGCAATCAGAAGGTCCTAGAAGCTCAGCTTTCAAATGTTGGGATACTGCCTTTATAAACAGGAAAAGGAGTGTATGGTTCCAGTCAAGGGGAAAGAAGTTAAGAAACCCTTCCATTTACACTACCAGTTTTAATTCATCTCATCTAAGTGAAGATGAAGCATCTGAAAGTGGTTCAAAGATCTGAACAGAATCAGTCAGTACCATCTTCAAAACCAATCAGGCCTTTAAATTAACTGAAAATGGACACTCAAGAACTCAACTTCATGGGGAATTACTATCTCTTTTTCCACTGTAGTACTTCCAGGACTGTGAAAAGAAAGCAGTTGTTATCATATAGACAGAATTAACACGCCACCATTGAGAAGAAATTTTTAAAGATCAGAATGCTAAGAAAAGTTTAAAACCAAATGAGACACACCACAATCACTCCAGCTTTTGGCAGCCAAATATCTCAGATGGACCCTCTGCCATAAGCCAGCAAGGGTAGTAGTCATGGCTGTCTCTTCCTTTCCAATAATAGTTTATAATGCTTACAGACATACAAAAACCACAGATGAATAAAAATAAATCATATACATCCTTGTTGTCAGCCATAACAACTTCATTTTAATCACTGGATTTGCAGTAGTTGTCCAACTGTTACTTTGGGTTTAATACCTCTCATCTCCACGTGGGCCCCAAGACGGGAATTGTAGGAAATCAGCTACATGTTTTTAAAATTGGGAGTGGCCTTGCTTTTATATTACCTGAAAAGGTATCAACTCTAATCCATTTTTCTAAGAATTTAAATCTACACTTCTCGTTATACCTATTGTAATGTTGCTTTCATAACCATGGGAGTTTTAATGTATGACTGAACATAATAGATGAACAGATTTTGTATGTCACCAACAGATGTTACTGTGACATTTTATCTAAGCTACTTGACCCTTAAGACATAACAACATACTTTTTCTCTGGCAAGCTGGGACACCAGCTGAATTCCATTATTGATTTACAGGACCTGCTACTATAGCTGCATAGAAAATGCAAGGTTCCTCCTTGTAAGAATGTACTTCAAAAGAGACACCTCAGCTCTTCAATTGAAAGTGTTTATAACCAATGTTGTTAGACATAAAAAATGCTCCATTTTGTTACATTACTACTGATTTTATTTATATAATATCATTGTGTTACTCACAGATCAAGGGTGCACTTGGTGTGCAACTAATAGGCAGCTAATGTAAAGCTCCTGTCTTACTGTCCTAGAACTTGGATGGCAAACTGTCTGATGTAATTATAGCACCAGATTTTTCTTTTTCTTCCTGTTTCTACCCCTATTAGTCTCCATTCTCACAATCTCCTTCCAAAGTCCTTCTCTTCAACCACTTTAATACCCATTTCTCTTCTGCTGTCGGGTCAGCATTATGAAGCAGGATCATACCAGTTAAACGCGAGGCATTTTCCTTCCTTCTATCCTTATCAAAAAAGAATATTAGTTCTGGGACCTGGAAGAGGAGTTGGGGTGGTTCTACCCTCTCTGCATTCCCAAACTTTTAGCTTCTTGGGCAAAGCAGGCTTACAGATTATGCTGTTATTCCAGTCAACAGTTCTCCCCCCACAATACATGAGTCAGTTCTCCTGCACTCAGCAGTGAGACAGGAATATGAGTGACAGTTAGTTCCTTTGGATCTCAGAGAGTTGATAGAGGATGGTGACCTCCGGGAAGATGAGCTGAGCTCAGCTGTTAGCACAGCTTTTGGCAGCTGACAACTGCAAGTCAGACGTGGTGTCCGTGTGTCTGATCGGGCCGACATCGGCTCAGCCGCCCACAGTGTGCACGGTCTGCACAGCCGGGAAGGGGAAAGCAGAGGCCAGGTAAATCCTTGCTAATGCAGCACAGGAGACATCGCTCATCTGAGGCCTCACTGCCCCTTGCCCACAGAATAGCTTCTCTCATGGGTGCCTCCCTGCTGCAACCCTCTAACCTCAACCTTTCATTTTTTCATTGCTTACACAACACACTTTGGTCGTCCTCCTTCTTTCAGTCTCTTATTTGCCCCTTAGAGACACCTGCCAGAAAAGAGATTGAGACCACCTGTATATCAGTAGTTATATCTTCTGAGATAGAGTGAAAAAAGGAGGGGATGAAAGCAGGAGAAAAACATTGGAAACACAATGACCTACATTATCTCACTGGATGTTTGCTCTAAAACAATTAGGAAGATTAATGTTGTCAGCTCCATTTTAGGAGCTTTGACATACACACACACTTTAGGGTATTTCATAAAAACTAATGTAGTCATCTGCCTTAAATACAGCAGACCTTTTACAAATGATAGTTTTATATTTCTCTGACAAGGTATAATCCACAGTGAAATGTATATTTGCATGAATAGCCCTGATCCGTTAGGGGAAAGAAAAGGGATTTAGTCAGAACAAGGAACTGCAAATTTCTGATATTAATATCAGATTTAAGCTAAGAGACAAATAATTCAAAAGCATTACTGCAGTCATCATTAAAATGGAGAATACTGCTTTGTCATTATTTGACTTACAAGCAGAAGGGCATTTTAATAACTCACAGCTCCTCCAGTCTCCCTAATACTTACACTTTTCCTCCCCCATTTCTGCTGATATTGTGAGCATCCAGATGATTTGTCTTGATTGTTGATTCACCCTCCTATTTTGTGAATTCCACTGTAGACTACACTTAAAATGAGTTGCACTCTGTACAACATATCTCAGTATTGAGTCTTTTCTTTCAGAATTAATACAATCCAAAAGCTTCTATTCATAAGCAGTTATTTTGAATTTTTTTTATATCAGTTGCCTGTTTTTTCTCAGAGTATCTAAATTTATAAGCTTTAAGGTGGCTCATGAAAGCCACTTTCTCATAATCTGCAAACCTACTGCTAAAGCTCACTTCCCTTCAACAACCAAGTGTGGGTAACTGCTCTCCTGATATCTTCTTCAAAATTTACCTCCAATGCTTCTGGATTAGCAATCAAATTATTTTCAGATCTTGTATGCTGAAAACATCCCAGACTTCAGTTGGCCCATTACCAGCAACAGGAAATGGTGTGAATTTCAAGGCAGGTGGTGCAGTTTTACTGCTATTTTTTATAATTTTTAAACTCTACCTATGAGATGCCCAGTTTCACTGTCAGTGCTGAGGTTTCCAGGTACTGTAGCAGGATTTGCAACAGTTCCTCATAACAAGTGTGACATTATGCAATAGCATTGCAGATAGGGACTCTTTGCCAGCCGTAGCTCCGGAAATAAATCTACAGTTTTATCAGGCAGACACGAGCCAGTTTAAACTTGGCACTCAAAGGCATTTCTTGCCTGCCCAGCCATGGTACTGCAGAAGTTACTGCCCAACAGCCAAGCCCGAGCTGGGTCCTGCACCCCTGCTGGGTGCTCTGACCACAGCTGGCAGGGCAGCCTTTTCCTTCATGGTCCCTGGAAAAGCTGTCCCCTGCCCCCTCAAAACTCTGCTGACTCTGTGAAGCTCAGGAACTCTCACCAAACCTTGTTGCTTTTGCACTCTTTTTTTTTTTAGCACTGAACTGTATCTCTAAATGTCTGAGGCTCCAACATTTACAGAACCCTTAACTCAACACCAAATTGAGACAACATGGGAGTCTCTTCATTAGTGTGCCATTTCTTTTTCAGAGGGCTCATCAGAAAACAAAAGGCCAGTTTTTAATTTCATAATAGAAGAAACAGGATAGAGTTGCATTGATTTCTTGCAAGAAGTTTATTAAATTTATATTTCAGGTGTTGATTCACACTTTTGCAAGCAACTAATTCATGACTGAAGATGTTTATAGTTATACTCAAATGAAGTTTTTAGGAGCAATTTATAAAGCAGTTATGTTTGGTATTTTGATATTGTAATCAGACTCTTTCTTTGTACACTCCTGTTTTTAATGTGCCCTTATAATAAGTAAACCCAAATTTTCAACATTCTCTCAGCTGTATTGGGACCATAAATTTACTGGTGCTGAGAATACAGCAGCTGTGATCACACAAGCAAATTGTTTTATACCTAGAACCTAAAGTAAGTACAAAATATTCTTTGTCTGTGAAACTGAAGCAATATGGAAGCACTGGAAATTTTCAGTTAAACAATGTACGAGGTTTGTATTAGTTCTACAAAGGTTATCGAGTTATGAAAGTACAGGATCAAGCACAGGGACTACTGGGAAAAAAAGCAGCAACAGAATCAGTGTTTTTATTAATCAAACTGCAAAAACTGTAGATAATGGAGAGTCACAATGACTGAAAATGCCTTTCGCCGAAATGAACCCTGCATGTAGTGGCTGACTCACAGCAGCAGGGTGATTTGGTTAGGTCTGTAGCACCATGTATAATGCTATATAGGTTAGCTTGCTGGAGAATTTAATTTATAAAAGCCCCAAAAAACAGTTATATTTACACAGAGACAAACAAAAATGTAAGAAAAATTATTGTCAACAGAATCTCTCCTATTGAAATATTCTGCTTTTAGTGTGATATCGGAATTAGATCCCCTACAATAAACAGCCCTTGTTGTAAGAAAGTAACACATCATACCTTTTTCTGCCTTGCTTGTGTTATGTTTTTCAAGTAGGAGGTAACGAGGACTTTCGGGAAGAAAAGGCAGAATCACGACTTGTATCAATGAAGGAACAATGATTGCTCCAAATAAGTAAGGCCACCGAGATTCCTGCAAACAGATAAAACCATAAATCAGTAATACCCCCCACAGTGATACATGGAAGGAAAATATCTTTGATGGGAAACAGTAATTTTTCATCATTCAACATATCGTGTCAGTCACAGGAGCGACGTGCTCTTGCTGAGCTTAGTAAGAGGTTTGAACTGTTCCCCTCAGACCACCTTACTCTAGGGCCAACCCCCAAACAATTCTGTGTTGTCACTTTCTATTTTACATTCTTCCACTTCAGCAATGCCTAAAAGAGCGTGTATCATCCTAAGAGCCTGCACTACCATGAAGACTTCAAGACACTATTTCTTCATTCCTTTTCTCTCTTTTTCCCAATGCAATCGAGTGGAGAACTTTGTGTAATATAGGTGAATCAAAAGTGGTTAACACTGTTTATAACAAATAATCCTGGATCTTATTTTAGACTAGAAAACTAAGGTTAAGGTTTTAAAAACAGTCAATAATCACATAACCAAACTGGGTACTGGTTTGCAAAGAGTAACTTAGGAAAATAGGCAGTTTAACTTGTCAGCTTCATTTCATACCTGCCTGGAATAATTCCCCATATATAAACACATTTGCTATGTACCATATAAAACGTTTATAGGGTGTTAGAATTTTTGACAATACTTCCAGATAAAAATCTTTCTCTTGATCAGCACATCATATTTTCAGTAGGTTTTTTTCCACAATCTCAAGGATGCTTCTTAAAGGAGAAAAAAAAAAGGATTCTTTGTATACTGTTGGTATTATTAACATTCTGCCAATGTATGGAGACTTCCTTGGAATACACTTACACTCCTTTAAAAATCTCCTATAGTGTATGAACTCACTGTAGTGAGTGTATGAGCTCTGAACTCACTCTTCACCATAAATAACAGATCCTACCAGCATAATGAAAAGCCCTCTATATTCAACACATAAGACACTGAATTTCCTTTCTTTCCTCTACGAAAGATTTCTGGTTTACTTTTTATCATGCTAACTTCTAAAACCTTAAGGTAAACACTCATAAATATGCTCCCACTTGCCATTCTGGTCTTCAGTAAGTTACTGAAGCCAATGGAAACTTTTTCATCCATTTCAAAAGCTTTCAAGCAATGCCTATTCAACACTGTGGAATGTGTGTTCTACTAGCTTTTCTCTTAATTTACATTATCCATGTTGAAATTCTCAGTCCCACTACAGAAAATAAATAGTAGGACTGAAATAAATTTAAAGGATTCATTAAAATTGCTGAAAATCAGGCTGAAGTAGACCCTATAAAGAGAACTAACAGAAGCAGGGAAAAGGAGAATTTCATAACCTCTTTAAGAAGGACAGGACATAAACTGGGACAGGGCTCAGAAGCAGTAATAACCTAAAGGCAAAAGACAGTGAAGGTGTGACTTAGAAGACACTTAAACACTATGCCTCAGTTGTCAGCAGTAAGGAGAAGCACATAGGCACTGCTGAGAGAAATGAAAACAACTACATCCCATTTCATCTCAGCAAGAACTCAAAATTGCATTAAATGTTTTAATTACAGGGGACCTGATTCATCACCTGCTCAGAATTAGTACAAACAACATGTCAAGATGGCAAAATTCTAATTTTAAACTGTCACATTATGGATATTTGCCTAGGCTGGAACATGAAAACCTGGCTTTGATGTATTTACTAAAGACAGTTAAATAGTAGAGCAAGTTTAGCAACCACAGACTCATTCAAAAGTTGATATAATAAAGTGTAAAGCTGCAGAGATAGAAGGCTGGGGGGAAGGGAGGTGGGTAAAGCATGACATGGATTTATCAACTGTGAATGAGACAAGATTAAACTGTACTGGAATACAGTAAAGAAAATATTACCATGTCGGAAAATCATCAGCTAAAGTGCAGAAAATGGAACTTACTCTAACCATCAAAAGGTGGGAAAAAAAGTGGCATGGGGAAATGTCAACAGGCACTGCTGACAGCTGAACTACTGGTCCATATCAAGCTCAATCTATTTAAGCACCAGTTACATTTAATAATTTGAGCAACTAGGAATATTTTGATAATTTATTTAGATAAATGTTAACAGGGAGTACTAGATTATTGACAGAGTCATGCAACTGATGTGGGAAGAAATGCTGTACTGCCCTGGACAAGGGCATTCATTTTTTGAAAGATCTAGTCAGGCCAACTAAATATCCCACTATGAGATAAATGACAGGATCAAAAAGATTGAGTAAAGAAATATGTGACTGTGACAGTCTCCATTCTCTCTGTTTCTCTCTAAATAATTTCACAGATACAGAGAAACCTAGAATGGTTTGGATTGGAAGGGACCTCAAAGATCATCAGTTTCTACCTCTACCATGGGCAGGGACACCTTCCATTAGATCAGGTTGCTCAGAGCCCCACCAACCTGGCCTTGAAGAAGTCAAGGGATGGAGCATCCGCAGCTCCTCTGGGCAGCGTCTCACTACTCTCATAGTGTGGAATTTCTTCTTAACATCCATTCTAAACCTCTCCTCTTTCAGTTTAATAAGTAGATTTTATTTATGTATTTATTTTAAAAGCATAATCTGGACATAGATCCCCCTTCCCATTCCCAGCTGAGTATCAACTCCTACTGCACAGTCAGGGTCCTTTTTGCTTTTTGTCCCAAGTTTGGTTTTCTGTGCTGTGGAGACCCCTGTGTTCAGTTGAGCCTCCTGACCTCAGCTGCTCTTGGGCACACTTCCCATATCCCTGTCTCCGGTCCATTCTAGAGCCACAGGGGAATGCCCCCACCACAAACACCTTCTACAAGGTTCAGCCCACACATGGGGCAGCACAGGGCACTGCCCAGAGGACCCCAGCCCTGCTTTGCAAGCACGCATAACAACCATGCTGCCTCACAGAACTATCAAGACAGTGTCTACCTCTGCTGCTTGAAACGTGCAGGAGGTGGTATAAAAACAAATACTCATTCCCCCTTTTCAGCATTCAGTGCACAGGATAAACAGTGATCTCTCAGTGACCAGGTCTATTTACCAGTCACTATTAAATAGTCACTATTGAAGTGTTAATTCTGGAACTAATTCCTTGGGGGTGGGGTTGTGATGAGTTTACTACAGTTCTAAACAATTTATAAACAGAAATGACCTTTTTGTGTAGCTTTCTGATGTAAAATGTCATATTTTATCCATTTTATATGTGGGGAGCCAAGAGACAAAAGCCTCTGGCACTCAATGCAAGACACTCAAAATATCCAGGAGATAGTGATTTGTTAGTCTCTTTCTTGTTTCTTTAAGAAGCAGGAACACTTTTAAAATTTTAGTTTGGCAGGAAATAATCACATGCACAGACAGAAAGAATTACATCTAGTCTAATTTCTAGATGTCCTGAAGCATCTTCCCTCACCCTCCTGCTGCAGATACAGAAGGATGCAGGTCTCTGTGAAATTCTGTGTCACATCTGTCAGTCCCACAGGGACATCTAAGGTGCCATAGGGCATCAAAATGATACTCTGTGCTTATATTCAAGCAATTGAATTTTGTCCTCTCTCGTAGAGACTTGGCACAAAATCTTCCTATGCGAAATATTCCATTAGCCACACCAAAAAATCTTATCCCTGCTCAGAACAGACTGAGTAAAATTACTTAGGCATGCATAGCTGAGAAGACTGCACAAATTCAGCATTTCTCTGTTAATCTGCTACTGTGCCACATAAAACACTCCTAAAAATAAAGGACAACCACGCTGGCCTGGGGCCAAAGACTGAAAAATCACTGAGATGGAACTAATTTCTTAGCATTAGAACTGTCTTTTCTTCCTTGAGTCAAGGGTATGGCACAGTGGTGATGATCACGAGGCAGCTGAGAAAAGAACTCTGACTACTACTACAGCTCTGACAAGAAGGATAAAGTATCAGTATCTTCCCAGGTAATAAACAGTACAGAAAGTCACCAGACTTCTTAAAGCTGAACAAGCCTGATGTAAAATTCACACAAGTCAGCAGAATATTTTTGTTACTGAGTAAATGGCCTCTGGATCAGAGGTTAAAACAATCTTGAAAGTGTCTGGTGTCTGAGTCCCATGATTTTATCTTCATTAAATTGCATGTTAGATTATGTACATATTGAGAGAGAGAATTAAAGTATTTATTACAAGTTCCCCAGATGGATTTTACTCCAACCTTTTATTGGAGTAACAACTAGCTTTTTACTGCACACTTATTTGTCTTCATTGCTTCTTTATTTCCAAGAGAAGAAAAAATTTCAGAGAAAAGTTATGGGAAATGGTGAGCTTTCAAATGGGATTATTATCAGCAGACAGCATATATACTTGGGCTTCTTTAGAAAGAAATATTAGAGGTATGATTCAGCTAGGCAAAATTTCTGACAAAACTTTCTTTCAGTGATGCTTTTAGGCTCAGGTTAACTTCCATAAATAACAAAATATAAAATAGTAAATTAAAATAGTTGAGGAGGATAAGATTCAGTTTCTCAAATATGAGCACATAGTATCATTCTGATGCCCTTGGGTACCTCAGATGCCCCTGTGGGACTGGCAGATGCAACATTTACAACTCCAGAGACCCTGCATCCTTTTGTGACAGCAGCAGGAGACGAAGAAAAGTGCTCTAGGGCATCTAGAAATTGCATTAGATGCAAATCTTTTTTTATGTCATTATATTTTGCCAAACTGAAGTTATAAAGGTTAGACTAAGGTATATCAACGTTAAGAGAAAAACAAACAAATATAGAAATACCCAAAGAACATTTGTTGTTTTAAAAAAACGGACGTGGTTGAATATTTAATCTTAACACTTTTTAATGGCAATAGATCTGGTTTAGGTTTTAAAAAACCAAACAAAACCAAAGTCATTTTGACAATTACTTCAAATGTTTAAAAATCCCTCAAAATACTAATCAAGGATATACCTCTCAATTTTATCCTTTTGCCAGCAGTTTCAAAAGCAAAACAATACAAATCTAGAAAACACACCCTACTACTCAATATGATGACTGCATGCTCTCCTATAATGCTTGGCCAATTTACCGCAGCATTAATATCTAATTTGTAAAGGACAAATGTACATACTAGGACATGGATTTGCAATAATGGATAGTTTTTCACCAAGTACAATGGAAAGCAAAATGGAAATGTTTATCATCCAGAACCTTCAAAGAGGTTTAAATGGTGGTTATCTCCTCAGCATGTGAAGCCTGCTCGGAAGGAAGTCATAGGTCAAATCATTTCAGATTTATTGCTTAATAACAAATTTGTAAATATTGTCAAATACTCAATCACTAAGGAAACAGGCAAATCCGAAACAGTCACTTGCTTGTAAGCACCTGAAACAGAGTCCAACTTACAACGTGTAAGATGGGGTTCTTAGACAGATGCTGCCTGTTATGAGGTCACCCACAATAAATGAAAAGGCTCACCTTTCTAAGTTTGACAAAGTAGCAGAAAGTCATCCTTTAAATGTAAAGGTAAACAAATGCTCTAAGTTTAGTTACATATATTAACTATGTTTCAGTGGATCACTGGAAAGCTGTCTGACAAATTATAAACCACTGCCATCAACCTGCGTGGTATTTTGGCGTCTTTCTCTCCTTCAGATCTGTCTTTCCAGCAAAGTTTGTCTACTGCTTTTCTAACTGACCTAATTAAGCAGAGTACAGCTACACAGAAATCTTCCCAAGAGTCAGGTGAGCACTGTTTCAGCTGCCTATGAGAAAGTAATCCTGACTGATGCTAAACTTTCACCCAAACATTTGATGCTCTGCCATTAAGTCTTTTGTTCAGCATTAAGTCCAAAATATACATCTATCTCCATACTGCTCTTGCTTCTATAAGCACACTTCAACATTCAGACAAATCCTCTTCTGCAGGATGTTCTCCTTCCCAAATGTTAAACTGCAAGATTTCAATATTACATACAGCCAGTAAGCCATGTGTTGTTAAAACTTCAGGAATTGAAGTCTCACAGCACAACTTTAATGGACTGAAACTCATTTGCAAATATGAAGACACACAGCTGTTTTCCCATGCATTACTTAATGAGTTCTGTACAGAAAATGGATGAATAAATACTGTTGTGTCCGTCTTGGGGAACCAATAAAAATTTGATCTATAATCTCCAGTAAATACATAATCTCAGCCGATCCACAATAGATATAAACAAAATACCTCTCTTAATGTCTCCATTAGAAAAATATCGACATGCACCACATTCCCCCAGCAGTGCTGGTATAGACCTCTTCCCATGGGGTACTATTGAACTATGAATATGCAACAACCCAGAGGGTCCTGGCAGCATTTCTGTACTTTTATCAGCACCACAAAGGCTGTGCCTGGTGCCTGCCCAGCATATTCCCTTGTCTGCATGAACTAACTCTTGGGTGAGGTGACCGTCAAGCACCTGATGAGCAACTCAAAACTTGTAATGAAGTGCCTGTGCCTTGATAAATGACAGGGAAATTGTTTCAGCAGTAAGAAACTTTGTGCCTCATGCTACTGTGGAAACAGTACTGTGTTACTGTGAAAAGAGGATGGAAATGTCCCATCTATAGAAAAGAAAAGAACCCTGAGAATCTTTGGAAAAGGATTGCCATTTTCAATATCACTGCCTCAAGCAATTCTTAATTGGCATGTCTGGTATCAGTTTGCAGGAAGTGCAGGCAGATATTAAAACAGGCTCAGAACACCTGCTGAAATTAGTGAATATCTGAATAAGCACTGAAACTTTTTTGGCTTTTTTCTTTCTTTCTTTTTTTTTTTTTTTTTTTTTTAGGACTGAGTTCAGAAGTTCCTTTCTTTGTAAGGGTGTTTCTCTGAGCTATTCTTAGCAGATACCATCCCCTATGGACTTAAGCAGCCATTTACAAGGCCAATGTGTCTTCTGCATCCTTAGCAGAAGTTTTAAAACACTCCTCTGGGAAAGCTCTAGCTTTTAATTCAGAGTTTTGCATTTTACTACAAGAATATAAAGCAGATTTGCTTCTGTGTTTTTAAGAAATACCGTACAAACTCACTAGTCCCATGAATTGGCAGGGACCATGGTAACTGCATTTCAGTTTGTGTCTGTTCCCTCTGGTCCTGTCAATAAGCACCACCGAAAGATTCTGACTCCACCCTCTTTTCACCCTCCCTTCATGTATTTAAATATATTGATAAGACCCCTGCCCCGAGCTGAGCCTTCCCCAGGCTGAACAGCCCCAGCTCACTCAACCTATCCTCAGTGCTCCACACCTTCATCATCTGAGTGGTCCCTCTCTGGATTCTCTGCAGTCTATTCAAGTCATTTGTCCTGGAGAGCCCAGAGATGGACACAGAGCTCCAGGTGGAGCCTCGCCAGTGCTGAGTAGAGGGGAGGGATCACCTCCCAGGTGGCAGTACTCCTCCTAGTGCAGCCCAGGAACACATTAGCCTCCTTTGCCATAAAGGCACACTGCTGGCTCAAGTTCAGCTTGGTGGCCACCAAGACACCAGGTCCTTTCCTGCCAAATTGGTTTCCAGCTGGGTGGTCCCCAGCACGTGCTGGTGCCTGGGGTTGTTCCTCCCCAGGTGCAGGACTTGCACTTCTGCTGGATGAACTTCATCAAGCTCCTGTCGGTTCATTTCTCCAGGCTGTTGAGGTGCCTGTGGATGGCAGCATGATCCTCTGGCATATCAGCTACATCTCCTAGTTTGGCATCTGCAGAAAAATTGTTGAGGGTGCACTTTCTGACATCATTCAGGTCACTAATGAAGATACTGAAGAGGACTGGACCATGGGCTACACCACTCAGTACTGGCCTCCAAACTAGACTTTGCTACAGTTTGTTATATTTCTGGAAAATAATTAGGCAGAATGAAGATGGTATGGTTTTTTCACTCTACACAGTCCAATGTTTGAAACTGTCACAAACAGAACATTTTAGGATTTCAAGTGATCCTGGAAAATGCTACATTAGTGAATGCATTTGTCCTACTCTAATGGGAAATACAAACACCTTTTTTATATTCTGTAAACAGCATAAGACATAAGCTGCTTTAATTTCCAAGATCCTGCATGCAGCTGCAAGAGTTCACCTGTCTCTTATTGCTATGAGAGCTCTCTGTTCTATACTCTGAAATTCTCACTCATATCTTGAAAGAAGAATATCTTTAGTCACTATATGGTCCAAGGGGAAGACAAACATATGGAACAAAAGAGGCCATGGAAAGATATGATGAAACTGGTTGATTCATACTTCATGTTATCATGTGTAAGATTCATTTCAAGAGCACTTCCAGCAGACCATTTTGCCATTGCCATTCACCTGCAGGCTGCAGGTCCCTAAGGTAATTTGGAATTGCTTTCTTTACTCATCTATAATTTACTGACAGTTTTTAAGGAATCCTTGAATCTGAATCAAGAGTCTTAGGAAGAAGGATTAGTTAAAATAAAAAAAAAAATAACCAAGGGAAAAATCACACTGAAAATGGAGCTTTGACAAGTAAAATCAAAGCTTATTTTCAGAACATACTTCTACTGCACAGGCTGTGCAACTACCTAATCCATCACTGCCTATTTTCATGCAAGTGAAGGAGAACTTTTAAAGGAACTCGGTAAAACAAAATGAAAAATTCCTATATAAACTTTCCAAACTGACAGTTGTCTATCACATCAATGACATCATTTTTAAGAGGTCTGGTAAAGAAAATTAGAGTTTGCCACAGCATCTACAGAAGTTTTTAGTTTTATCACAACTATTCCTCAGCAAGGTTCACTTGTGTAAAGAAGTAACTTGAAAGGTACTCATCACAGAGATGTTTCTTAATTAGACATATGTACAGTGTCTATGGAGTTCATTGGTCTTTTTCCAAATTTAGGTCAATTTACTGCAGAAATTGATATTGCTATTTCTATCAGTAACAAAGTTTCTTTCCTAAAATAATCAGTTGCAGAGAGGACAGTTTGGCCAGTGTCAGCATGTGTCACAGACCTATTTCCAGCTAAATCCCTTTTTAAAAACAGGTAATGTCTAGCCAGATATGCATCAAAATTTCTCAAAATCCTCAAAAAAGTGTAACTTAAAATGAATTAATGTCACTTCTATGATGAAGACAACATCCAATTAATAAAGTTCTTAACTGTAACCACTTACACAACAGTTTTACAACATGATACATTCCAAACGTTTTTAAAAAAAGATTGAGAAGAATCTAGAAAAGACAGCATGTCACTTTGAGACAAATACCAAGACTTCTCTGGTGTACTTTGTTTTGCGTTGCTTTGAGAGTTTCCCCAGTATGGGGTTACCCATTAGAGCTGTTTAACCCTGACTTTGCTCCTCAAGAAGCCACTTCCCAAATCTGATCATTGCTGCTTGCTCCTGTACCTTGTATTGCTTGATTACACTCTTTTAAAAACAGAATGACGTATTCTAACTGCAACATTCAAGGGATGGACACATCAGGAATTTTACACTATTTCTCTTGACTCTACTTTTTTTTTTTTTTTTTTTTTTTGAAACACAGTGGTCATAGGGTTCATTCAGGAAGTGTTATCCTGATAAGTCCTAGGATGCAAGTAGAACAAGGTTTTTAGGGTAACATGCTATCCACTATGAAACAGTGCAACAATATAATCAGACAAGCTCCTGGGTGCATGACCTAGAAATACTCCAAGCGTTTAAAATAGGGTTGCTGAAGTAAACTACAAAATTTTCTATTTTTCCATTGATCTACGTATGGCAAAGAGCTGCTCAGTCAGAGAAGTAGCCAGAGCCAGCCAGTCACTGGGGCCAACTCCAGGGAAAACAACTGTAGCTTGGCAAAGCCTTACACAGCATGCACAGGAAAGGGAGCTCAAAGCAGAAGTTTGAAGAAAATGTGGCAACAGGCCACAATTTCAGCTTTACCTGTCCTGAATATCTATACACACCATGAAACAATTTTTTCTCCCCTCTATTGTATCTATACATAGATAAAAGAGATAATGAGGCTCAATGTGTATTAAAAAATATGAACATTTTAACTACTGCAAATGTATTCAGAAACTAAATCCTCTATCATTTAAGGAATGGTTAAAGTCCACCTTCTTTAAACATAATGAAGCAGTAGAAGAGACAGTCTGGTGGTTTGCAACTTTTAAAAGGTGTCGCCATGCTAAGGAAAAGCTGTGGAGAAGGACATTACATGCAGGAAGAACTAAATGAGTTCATTAGAGTGATACCTAAGGTTGTACAGAATACACCAGAATCAGGCAGGCCAATATTCCCCCAACACACTAAGTGTAAATTTGAACTTTTAACGCTGAAGCTGACAATACACTGGCCTTTGCTTTGCAGGGAGCAATCTGTCAGGAAAAAACGGGCTGGGTGATTCAATTGCAGAATCACAGAAACAGAGAGAATGGAAGTACCTGAAGGGCAGTGTCTGAAGAAGTGACAGGTCTGAGACTGTTCCTCCTTATCTTATTATCTGTTTTTTCCTTCAGTCAGATATACGGAAAGTTGCACATGCATAACAACCAAAAATGCCCTGAATTAAATGATCTTGTAGCCAGTAGCAAAAATTCAGAGCCCACATTACAGCAGATAACATCATTGCACACCTGTGGGCCTGCACGAAGTTGTCATCTACAGATGCCATGGCTTCCTGAAGAATTAAGGGCTCTGTCTTATAGAACACAAGATGCCAGCACATGTGAACAAGCACACAGCTCTCAGCAGTCTGGATAGTGGGGAGAAGCAGGTCACCAGCACATGCAGTCGTCATGCTCTGTACTCTGAGCACCAGCCTGCTTTGTCATTGCATGATTTCCCAAACCTCAGTGCAGACATAGCATGTGAGGTTTCCCATAGGTTATGACCTATAAGAATCAGAATCTTGAACAAAAAGCATTGCTGGGATTTGTTGGATGGGAGGGAATGAAAAGACAGTGGAAAAAAGTAAGAATATCAAGTCACCACAGCAGAGGACCATTGTCACAACTCCAGTTTTCTCTTTCGGATAATCCCTCTTGATAAGCTATACATGCTAAAGAAACACATTCTTCAGACTTGGTACTTGTACTTAGTACATTTATAGTAAAAAAACCCTGCTGCATAAGGGCAGACATATACTCTCAGTAATCTAATTGGTCTCTTGACATTTCATACACTCATTTATAACAGACCAGCTTCCAAATTAAAAGAAGGGACATCTGCAGAAGCCACACAATGAAGTTCACACAATAAAAGTAATTTTAAGCTTTTTTCTAAAATCGCTTGCTTTGGAGGGGCAAGGGAGAAATCTATCCTTCAATAAAGGGTAAATTGGATCAAAACACTTGCCTTCAGAAGAGCTGAACTGGATAAATGTACAGAATAAGAAAGCTGGTCAGACAAAAACAAAAGTGTCAGGGAGGATGGTATCATGTATTTACAAAGGAGTTGAATTTGGATGGATGGACAGAGGAGGAGAACCTCTCCTCACTTTTCCACTGTACTATTTTCTGGCTGTCAGAAGGGATTCTGAGTTAAAGTTTCGTTGTGAGAGGATTGCTGCAGATATTTCCTCCGCACTGCCTTGAAGATTCATCTCTGAATGGAAAGCATCTGGCTGGATAAGATGACCCACTGTAGTTCCTGCCCATCTTTCCCATTCTGCGATTCTGTATTTCCAAGTGCCAGCCTGAATAAAACTCGAGTTCATTTACTCAGAGTAATGACGACATCCAGTGGCCACCAAGTTAATCTCAGCCTACGAGAGAAAGACTATCTCTTATCTGAATAGACAATCTTTCCATAAAGGTATATATCAACTCTGCTCTTTCACCTCTTAGACTAAAAGCAGGAATGCATTACAAGGAACACTATAATCACTAAGCAAGAGTCTTCCTATTCAGGTTCTCAAAGAAATTCTCACCTAGCCTTTTTCAGTTCTATCTCACACTGAAAAATTAGAAATCAAAAATATGAAAACTATTAAGCATTTGCATTGTACTCAGAGAAACTGGAAACCTGTAAAAATAAATGTACATTAAGAAAGGGAGGAAAGGGGACCTGCATATGAACACACACAACCCGCTCAAGCTGTTGAAACTGCTGGCCACATCTACCAAACGCAGCCACACGTACACGCTTTTAGAAGACATGGAGGAGACCACTTTCCAAAGTGCTTCAAAACAAACAAAATGTTCTCTTTTTCACTTTTGTAAAGAACTCAGTCAAAATATGAAAACATGTCACTAAAAACATTCTTGTGTTCTTTGACAAGAAAGGTCTGTTAAATACTTACTTGCCCAAATATTTCTGGCAGGCCCAAAACTTGACCAGTGAAAACACCAATACAAATGAAAATCGCTGTGACCTGACCCAACGAACCACGAATTTCCTTAGGAGATATTTCACTCAAATACATGGGAAGGGCACTTAGAGAAATGCCTACAAAGGAAGAAAAAATCCATATATTAAGTCAAAACTACTTTTCATTATGCCAGGTATGAGACAAATGTCTATTGAAAGGAGTCTGCTCACAAAGGTAAACATGTAAGGAACAGAATTACATCTATCCATAGATAATATTAATTATTTTCCCTGCATGTCTAATTACTCTCACACCATTTAATAACCATGGGATTGATTATCTATTACAGATCTACAGTGGTGTGTGTAGGCTGCTTTTTGATGAGGAGCACCCAAGGTTACTCAGAGATGAGAATCACCAGGAGAACAGATTTTATGTTTTAAATTTGCTCACCCCAACACAAGTGAAATCATGTTAGCACTGGTGCAGGTAAGAAAAAAAAAACCCAGTGCATCAGTCAGACAGAGCAGACACTGTCAGATGAAGTATTTTCATTGTAAACAGTATTAGCAGATGTTCCTCTCAATACAGGCTTACAGCTGCAGCGAACTCTTCATAATAGGCATAAAATAAGAGTGAGAATGCTGCTCAAAGCCAGGAGAAAACAAATGCATGACCCAGGTCAGTGCAATGGCAATGTTTGCACAGCTCCAGAAGTTTGGTCGTTTGGTGGTAATCTGAGACAAAAATCAGCAGAGACCCTTCCTTCTAGCTGCAAGACTATTCTAGTGTTGCAATGCCTGCATGGTTTACTTTAAAACTGGGAAGTTCCAATTGCTAGGAGCAACTGATGATGTACCAAACCTTCCTTAATCCTGCTGGTGTTAGCGTGGGATCCAACAACTTCTAAACACACAGCAACAAGCAGTGTTAATAACTCTCCTAGCCAAGGGATTTTCATGTCATGAAAACAGAAACACTCTACTGGGGCTGGAAGAGGAAAGGTGGGGGAACAACCAGCGTTGTTAGCAGTGGCTAGAGTCCATCCCAGTGTCTTCCCCACAGATCAGATCCTCCAGGCCTTAGCCTGCCGTTTTGTCCCAGTGAAATCTGTGTGGCTACAGCTAGTCCCTGGAATGCCTCTTTCATGCAAAGAAAGTTCTAACCGGAGGAGAGGAGAAAGCTTATGCATGGCACAAGCATTTTGGACATGTAGAGTGTGACCAAACCTTACCTGCATCAACACCCATGATAATGCGGCCCAAAATGAGCATTTCAAACGACCCTGCCAGCAAGGAGAGGGACATCAGCAACGCAGCTGTCACTGCAAACACATTGTTGAGCAGCAGTGTACATTTCCTAAAACGAAAAGACAGTTTAGGTAGAAACCAGCAACACGGCAGTTAAATCTAATTACATTAGAAGCATGCTACACTATTGTACTTAAACATCTATAAAAAGTGCCTAACAAACACTGCCTCTTAGATGTTGTGCAGAGTTCCAAAATACAGCACTATACAAATGGATACAGTTTCAAACCAATACCACAGCTTTAGAATAAAACATATCATAGATAACCAAAGAGCTGTGCTTCAAAAACATCCTTAAAACTCAAGTGCCAGGGCCAAGACTCCACACATGAGTATAAATGAGCATACTCTGGATAGATGTCTGTCTGGAGAAACCAAGCAATATTCTTCAGATATAACTACAGGCACTTTAATGCTACATACAGTTTTTGCCACTTTGAGAACTTCTCAACCATGATGCATTTATGTCATTATAATTCATACTTAAATCCTCAATATTAAAAACATATATTGAGGAAAACTATTTCCTACTTGAGTTAGAAAAAAATATTTGAGCTCATTCAAGTGATAAAAATCAATCTTTTCTAAAAATTGTTAAAATTAACAAATTAACAAGATACAAATTTACATATTTCTTCTCCACATTTAAAATTATTTCATTCTATAACAATTCTTTTTTTTTTTTAATAAAAGAAATATTCCTTATGGAAAATTATTACTTTCTTTAAAAAATAAAAACAAAATCACAAAAATGTGTTTTAAAATTCCAAAACATTTCAATTTCTCATTTTTACTGTACCAACAATTGTATATCTTTCAGTTTTCATCTTTCGGAACTTTCTGCTCAAGTTTGAGGGACGCATTAACTCAAAAGTGAATTCACACCCTCTGCAGGAAGAAATACTTTACAAAAGAAATGATAGACAGGGTTTCATGGGCAGACAGATTCAAAAACACACACATTCAAGGTGTCACTTCCTGAACGCATGAAGAAGAGTGGTTAAAGATGTAAGAGGGGTTAAATACATAAGATCCACAGCTCTGCTGCAATGATTTTCTATTGAAGGATGAAGTAGAAAACCCACCCAGAAGTCAGATAATCACTGCTACCTTAAAACCATCTCTTCACAAAAATAAAATTAAATGGCTTTCTGCTAAATTGCTTCCTACAGGTGAATGGCTGGAGAAACTGTTATGAGGTTCAGCACTGAGAGCAACTGAGAAGTTTCTTACAGTTCCCAGGCAGAGTCCCAGGGATACCTGCTGGAGATGTGGCCTCTTTAGAGCACATCACAATGAGATAGCTGTTTTGCATTGCATATGGTCTAACACAAAACATCATACTTTTCACAATTACATGGCAAGAGAATGATTGCACCCTATGTTTTCCATCTGTGAGTCACCTCACTTAGCTACATATGGTAAAGCTTTAACAGGTTTTGCAGTCACATAATTAAGCACAGTCTTGATTTAGCTCTAGAGGTACAACTCAATACTGAAGCCTCCAGTACCACTCACAACAACATATGAAGAAAACAACGGATTTGAAAACAAATTTACCTGCAGATAAACATCACTGATGATACAAATTATGAAAAATCCATTAACTTTGACAGTACAGACTGAGAATACATCAATTTTATTTTAAAAATAAGTGGCATTACATTTATAAGTATTCTCAATGGATTTTCAATCTCTATACATTGTAATTTCCATGCAAAAGAGGAGGAATGACCAGGAAGGCTGTCTACTCCCTTCTTTTCTAAAGCAGGCAACAAATTGACCCAGCAGTTCTCATTCTTTTCAACATAGAAGTATCAACTGTAAATCTCACACCCATTGAATAGGTCACCCAATTTCTCACAACAGATGCACACATTTTTTAAAGGAAACATTTTTAATACCAGTATTTTTAATTAGTCTTCCTGATTTCTAGTGAATTTTGAGCACTGAATGAAAACATGGCTTGAAGATTAAAAAACGTGACACATTTCATTTAAAGTCTATGCAAAATATCTTTCAAGAGTGATGACTGCACTATTTGAAACTGATTTTTCAAATGCATATACACTTTGAGATGGCTGGAATGATATAAATAAAGTCAAAAATGGAAACAAAATGTTCATTCAAGTCAGACAGGCCTTACACATGCATCTGAAGATACTACTTTTTTCTACCTTAATTTAAACTACAAAATGCATATTGTTTGAGAGAAAGTTGGCCAGAGAACCCTTATACTGTGCAGACAAGAAGAGAAAAGCACAGCCTAACTAAGCAAGACAAAACCAAAGGATTTGACAGATTGAAAGGAAAATGAAAACAAGAAAACCTGCTGTTTAGGATGTTACTAGGTAAAGTAGTGTCTCTGGGAAGGTTTTGGAAGTGAAGGGGCTGCAGGGGCTTCTGTGAGGCTTCTGTGAGGAGATGGAACCAGGGTGTAACAAGGCCAGTGGAGGAGAAGGTGCTCCAGACTTGAGCAGGTACATCCCCAGAGGGCCTGTGGTCCATGGGGACCCATGATGAAGCACAGGAGGAGTGAGGAGCAAGGAACGGCACAGAGAAGTTTCTCTCACTGAAACTCACTCACTTTCTCTCACTGAAGCACTTAGAGTGACCTGCCGTGGTACCAAGAGGAAGGAGAGGAGTCTGGAGTGATGCTCAGCCTGGGAAGATGTCTCCCTAGCAGTGGCCTAAACAATCCCTTGAGCATATTGCTCTGGGTGCTCAGGATACACAACAGCAGACACTCTTCATTAGAAGAAAAGAATTTAAGTTATGAAGTGTCAAAACCACATCTGAACATGGGAATTATGTTTATGTGGATGAATTTCAAAAAATTACTCCACATCTCTCTTGAAGTAAATAGGACCTAGGAATCCAGTAATTTGGAATTTATGTTTTTAACCTTACAGCTATATGATTCAAGAGTGTTCTTTTAAAGTCGTACATTATTTATGACTAATGCTTTTAATCCCCCTTATCTCATTATTCTGTGTCAGTGTAAATGGAGCTCAGCTTCATCATACATACAACTCTCCAACCTACACTTGAACAATTTAACAGCAAAGTATTTTATTGTTCTGTCAACATTTCACACTGTGCTCCTCAATTACCACAATGACGTGTCAGTCTGGGTTCCTAGACCAGACAAACACACTGCACTGTGAGCAGCAAACTCAAGCACCACTCTTTAGTGAGCAGCCTTTATCCACATAACGCCTTCCCATTTCTGCTCTAGCACTCATCCATCATATCTACAACAGAGCTGTTTTTATGGCTTAATGGAGATAAAAATAATAAACAGGGGCAGAGTCTGCAAGTGTGAAGGTCTGCCCTGGAATCTGACTAGCTCCAAATAAAGAGGTGCATCTATGACAAAGATCAGCCACCACTTTAACAAACCTGCACATCCAGTCGTTCTACTCTTCACTGAAAATTCAAGCCTTCTATGAACCAATTTCTTACTTCACTTTATTTTAATAAAGGCTCCCAGATTAGTGCTGGGAATCAATCAGTTTGATTCCAAGTCAGGCATAGCTTCATACATTTAACAAGTGTGTAAAAGCCAAATTGATGATTTGGCAGATGAAATTGAAGAACTAAAAAAAAAAAAAATTATGAGACTATGAAAAATATCTAAGAATTGAAAATCAAATGGTGAAGTGACAAAATAAATTAATGAAGAATTGATAATAGCAAGGAATAATTATTTGATGTAAGCATGAAATGGAAGACCCTGAAAATACACTCTTTGAAGTGAAAAACGAGATACGGAAGAGTTGGGAGAATGACAAACAGACCTAGGAGAGCAACTCTAAATTAATGGGAATAGTCAAAATGTAAACCAGAAAAGTAAGAACACTGGAGGTTGATACTTATGTTTAAGCTTCCATGGTGACGTTCTCCTGTGATTTAACTGACCAAAAATATCAAAAAATATAGAATTTACAATTAAGGAAAGTCCAAATGAACAGTTATGATGAATGCTACAAAGGTGACATTTTTTCATGCCCTTCTAAATATAGATAAATTATAAATTACCTTTAAAATTCTCTGTGAAAGATAGTATGAAACATAAAATTTGACAGAAAGACCTAGTAAGTACCAGCAGCAAAAATGCAAACACACACCAGCACAAGCATTCCTAAAATACTTGCATTCTCTGCTGTCAAGACTTGGTCAATTACTGCATTGTACAAGGCAGGGATTCCCCAAGCTTGAGAAAGACCAAACATGAACTTCATCCTAGTCTAGTTCTTCAGATTGTATTTTAAATTGACACAAGGAAGGAAAAAAAAAAGAACAAATTTTTGTTATCGTATGACAACAAATGCTGTTAAGAACCGAATGAGATATGTTGATAACTGTGTTTGTTCACCGTAGGATACTTAGCAGACTCACAAAACAAAAACCTGCCAGTCCTTTGTGAAATCTTTTCTATTTTATGGTACTTTCCTTTCACACTCTTGACAAGTCACCCTCCCTGACATCTCAACCCACTGCCCGTTCAGAGCAAATGCCTTCTGTGACTCAAATGATGCACAGCAAGCTTTCAGGATTTAAGAATGTTTACATTTCTATTCTGGTGAATGTTTGGTTCTTTTGTTTCTTTTTTAATAAAAATAAAGGCTTCTAGAGAGACTAAATGAGAAACTGCTTCAGAAAATACAAGTTTTCCAATACACTTACCGTCCAAAGAACTTCACAATTGGGGTGACAATAATGGCACCCACAAGGCCACCAATGGCAAAAATAGAAACAGTTATGGACCAGAGGAGTGTCAGCGTGCTCTCATCCACCGAGAAGCCGTATCTCCTCTCCCAAGTTTCATTGTAAAACTTCTTGATATACTGAAAGAAAATACATAATAAAAATATGTGTTAAAAAAAATCACACTTTAAGAATACAACTGAGAGAAATAGAATTTAAAAACCCAGTAAAAACAGTAACTTGCTACTGGGCATCTCTCTTGCTCTTTTATCTCTCTCCTCCAAAAAATGGGGCCTCACTTGTAGATACAACTGCAATATAACTAATTGAATCAGTCCAAGCATATATATACATATAAGTACAAGTCACAAACAACCACAGGTAGGCATGAATGTCCAGGACCAGCTGACTTTTTAGCTTTCAATGTGCCAAAGTCTACACCCTTTTTCTGCTTTCGTCACATGAGCACAGCTGCAGGTTTTTGAAGGATGCCTTTTAACAACTTCTCTTCCCTGATGTTTAATTACACCAATTTCTTTATCTCTTTAAAAGGTAAAGATATCATAGCTCCAGGATGACACTTTAACATAATTTAACCTTCTAACATTGCCTGTGGAGATATCACCTATTTACTTTCTTTTTAATCAAGCTTCCTTGCTTATATATTGCTTCCATTTTAAAATCAAGGAAACGCCACCGTGGTGCCTGATGCTCTGGCAGGGGTACAGTACCAGGTAGTTGCAGTCACTACAGCAGAAGGGCACAGCTTTCTGAAAAGCTCTCAAAGCTCTACACTATCACAAAATTTAATCCTGGCACTTTTCCCCAGTTTGTTCTCTGATTTCCTCCAGCGTGTAACAGCTCCTAAATTATCCTTGGACACGACTCAGCAGAATAAGCCACTACATTTTCCCTGTTCAGACTAGGAATTTCAAACTTTACCTGAAATCTGGCCTTGGACACATGAAATATTTGATTTGAGGGCTTTTAGTTTGGATAATCATCTCTCCATCTGCAAAGTATCTAAGAAAGGTAGAAGTAGAATATACAACTTCCTGTCTTCCATCTACCAAGTTTCTAGTAGACCTCTTGTGCCCGGAATTAAAAGGAGGGCAGGATTATTTCTCCCATCCTATCTTAAATGTTTCTAAACAGAAAGGTAAATAAACATTTAAAAAAACAAGAAGAAAACTCGATTTGGTGCTTGAATCATTTAGAAGAGTCTCACAGAAGCTTCCAAATGAATCTGACATTAAATCAAGTAATAATATCTTAGTTCTTTAACACCAATACTCAGACTATATTTAGATTCAGGCGCCTTGTCTATTTGAAATTAATTTCTGACAGTAATGGATACTGAAAAAAACACTTTTAGAACATTATTAGCATTTCCTGTTAATGATAATAGCTAAAAATAATATGTAAATTATTCTCCCCTTGTGTTATGACTAATTTTCCCTGCATACCTTAGTTATTTACAAGGAGACACCAAATAACTGCAAATATTCAACAAAAGAAAGTACAAACTACAGCACTCAATAGCAACAGATAGATGAATCCTCTGACATGTACAGTAATTGTGTCTGGATTCCCATTGCAAATAAATAGGAAGCTAGTAAAATATATAGGTTTTGAAGAGATGCACATGAAACAAACCAAACCTGGTACAACAAATCCACTGGATTTTAATCCACTGAATTTTGTGGAAAGGCTCCTTTGGAATTTTGGTCAGGTATCTCAATAACACTGAAGGTATAAACCTGTATACAAAAATTTTAGCCTCTAACCAAAGTCTGCAAGAAATGGTATCTGACTGATATCAGTATCTCTTTTTCTCAACTGTCTCAGTTAATTACAATAGTAGTGCTAGGGTGAGAAATATAAGAGGAATATAAGTGATATATATAGTTTTCTACATATGAATCTAATGGATATATTTTAAATATAAGAGAAATATTTTCCATGTCTTATGCATAGTTACAGAGGTCATTCACACCCAGTGACAACTACTGAACCAGCTGACACAGCAGGCTGTACATTTTTGCGGTAGGAATTCAGAGCTGCAGCCTCCTGCAGGAAGAGGGCAAGTGCTGCAAAGCAGCAGACTTTGCCTCCTGTACAGAGCACAAAGTACATCATTGTTTTACAGGCCTTGCCCACAACTGGTCCATGGAATGAACTGCAGAAATTCAGTTCAGAAAAAGATGGCTTCATCTTGTATTCAATTAAATCTTTTGTCTTCCTACTGACAAAGGCTCCTGTACATTTTTAATAAATTCTGGTAACTCTTTGAACAAGCCTGTGGAGACTTGTAATTCTGGGTTTCTCAGGAAATCAAACCTGTGATGGGACACTGCTCTTTCCCACAGAACCACAGGGAACTGAGAGGGAAACGATCTCATCTCTGAGCAGAGTTTGTGCAGTTTATCCCCCTTGCAACACTCAGGAAGTTAGACTAACTCTACCTTAGGAGATAATCCTGAAGTAAAGCTCACCAGTGAGAACTACAGGAGTGTTCCCCTGCCGTTTGATGAGCTGACAAAATTTGTGGCACCAAAAGAAAATGGACACAAGAATTTACAGTCAATTCTTCAAAGCTTCAGTCTTAAACTAACTTCACCACTTTGCCAGTTCAGTCATCCTGCTGATGTGTTTGGTTCCAGGACCCTGGAAACATTCTGTGTTTTAGTCAACTGCCATTATCAAGCATTTTTTCACTACTTCTAAAGCCTAACACAGTCCTTCTCTAAGGTTGGAGGACTACAGCACCAAGAGGAATTGTACTGAAATATTAACAGGGGCAGAAGATACCCAGCCCCCTAAGGAGAGAAGGACATCCAACAATGAAGGCTGTAAGCTGCAGGTCACCAGAAGAAGTTATTTGTCCTACTAAGTTTATAAATGGAACTCAGCTTACAACCTGTAGGAATTACTGCACTCCCCGTATAACCTCTTACAAGGTTCCTGTTATCTACAGCTACCAGACGCTTCGCTTTGGATCTTCTCAGTCATCTCACAGCAGTATTCCCAAAGGGTCACCTTGCAGTGGACTGATTTAGTGACATACAAGAGAAAACAGATGGGGCAAAGGTTCCTTTTGTTGTGCTGCAAGAAGCACAGCTTTGGTATGGCTTGCTGCTCCCCACCGTGGCTATGAGCTGAGCCCATGCTCCTCCCTTCAACCTGTCACTGCAGCTCTGGGGACAGGGACAAGAACGTGGTCTGTCCTAGGCAAAGGGCTGACACAGATTAATCCTGGAGCTAGAGAGAGGGCCAGACGAGAGAGTGGTATTTTATTCTTGAACTACACGACTTCCTTGTCAGCAGTACTACTCCTTAGCCCTTCCTAACATATGGCTTAACACGAATAAGAAATACACAGAGTTCTCAATCAAGCACTGAAACACCAAGGGAGACTTCATGCATATCTGTAACGGTATGACCAAAACCATCAACATAGTGCCCAGTTTCAGTCCAAAAGACACACTAAAGATTTCAAGCAAAAACAGACAATCCTGGAAGTGTTACTAAGCACAACGTCTGAAATTTAGCATTTGTCACTGTATGGTTGCATCTTCAACCTCCCCACCCACACTCTGATCACCGTGATAATCTATTGCATGGTTCAAACATAACTGTCTGAGTGTTGCCAAGGAGCACGTCCGATCATCCTTTCTTTCCTTTGCTCCTGCAGAAAGTGACAGAAGAGCTCTGACTACCAGGACAGCCCATTTTTTAAATGGTACTTAAAAGTTTAGAAATCAGCTCATTCTCACTGCTCTGTTGACAACCCTAAGGCAGTGCAGGAAGGATTTCTACCATCAGGACCATCAATACCCTTGCTCACACAATTACAGCTTCTTGCTCATTTATTTTTTAAGCCGTGTTTATCCTCTGATGACTGCAAGGTGAAGTGGTGCCTGGACATGTCATGCTAGAATTAACATCCAATTTATCCAACCTTGAGTTATCAGTAAATAAAGTACCAGGAACTTGAAGAAAGCTCCCAGAAATTTAGAAGCAAGCAATTAAAGATTTCCATAGGCTAAGTCTCTTCCTAGTCCTTTGGATCAACCATTTACCAAATAAAATACACACATGAAAAATAAATTAAAAAAAAATTTTTGTGTCATTATTTGCACAAATATTGCATCCTTCTTTAACATGAATAACCTGTTTAGCTGGAAATTTTAATTAGCCACACATTTTAATAAAAGATTTCCATAAAAGAAGGAGCTTAGCTTTGAGAAGGAACTATTTTGAAATGGAATTTCCACTGTTAATTCCTAATATTTACTAGCTATTTTTCAAAATAGTGCTGCTTGCAACTCCTCTGAATTGCTTACTGCTCTGCTTGACTGAATTAAGAGAGTCTCTAGACAGCCAGTGTAAAAACAAAATGTTCAGATTTCCATTTGCAATAACTGATATTTTTATGTAGTCCCCATAAACTTTGTATACTGATTTAACGGTACTCTATTCATCCAGCCTATCTCCCATGTTGCCAACAGATGGTCAACCCAGCAGTTTTGAATTCAGAACCAAACAAGACTTCACTACAAAATGCAGAAGAAGAGACCCATTATTTAAGAAGAAGCCAGAAATATTATTTACAATATCACTACTGTGGGAATGAAAGGTTGTGCAAGAACCTAGAATGGAATGACGTGACCAGAAGTTGCTGAACATGTGCATACAGCTACCAATGCTCACCAGTGAGATATTAAAATTACTTTATCACATAAAAGTATTCAAGAAGATTTAGTATTTGCCTGGGCTTGGGAGAATGAGAAGGAAACCTTGTGCACCAGTTCACCTCAGCAGCGGAATTTAGCTTTCCGACAGCTCCTGAATTTTTGTGAAAACCTCATGGGGAGCAGAAAGAAGGTGTCGGGCAAAGGAAAGTTACCGTATGAGATTTAACCCCCTTCTACTATGTAATCAGGAGGACTAAAAAGGCAGGATGCTGAGGAGCACAATAGCTGGACAAGGCTGCCCTCTACTGATATAAAATTCCACTTTCGTCAGTCACTTACCACTGCGGGGGCGTTCACCACAGACAGATTGTAACCATAAAGAAAAGACGACCCGAAAGCACCAGTTAAAGAGGCTACAATAAGACTCCCAGACCAATTCTGAAAAACAAAGAAAAGATGCAGCCATTGTTAGTATACTTTTAATTAATGTACCTCAGGTTTTAAACACTCATTAGCTATCTTGTATAGCTCGTGCAGGCAGATGTCCTTGCTGCAGAATAATAGCCTGAAACACTTTCCCTTGCTCAATCTGAGAAACTGTAAATTTGAAGTGACAGCATCTCAGTTAACATCTATGGAGGCATAAGTGAACATTTGAACTTTTAACCTCACAGAGTTCTTCTGCAAGCATTACACCAGCCCCCACACCAAAAAGTAAAACGCTGGGGAACCATAATCTCAGCAAAGGAAATTGTTGACAACGTATCACTAATGCAGCCAAGTAAGGTGTAGCATATATGTGATACATCAGGTCTTTGGGTAGATCTGATTTGGATTAAACCTCATGAGATTGGTGTGTCCCCCACTTCCACAAGGATTAGTGAAAGTGTGACCAAAAAAATTAAAATGATGTGTTCAAACTAGCTCCCAAGTGAAAGTTTCTAACAGTGACTTCCTGCCACACTGTCCAGTGGAGACGCATTTGCCCTTTTCTCCAGTGGCACATCTCTACCTCTCCCTTCTCAGGTCTACTCCCTCCATTCTGCTCATACTCTTTTTAGCCCACCTCTGCAAACTACTTCTTCCTCCACATCAGCTGTTGAATATCAGGTAGAACTGTTTTGATTTGAGAGACTTTGCATTTCAGGGTGCTGTGCACCTTCCCCAGCATCGCTTTCTACCACTCAGTTCTCCTGCTGGATGGCAAACAGTAGTAGAAGAGACCATTGCCAGCCATTCCCAAGAGATATTAGTGTTTTGTTGGTTGGTCAGTTGTGAATGTCATTTTGTAGAACATGAAAGACAACTCTGAATATGTTAAAATGGATGGCTTTTTAATGTATTTTCAATTCAAAAAACAACTATGATAAGAATCTAGAATTTCAGGCACAGCTCACTGCCCTTTACGCCCAGCCTCCTCATCCACTGAAGCCTAAATCCTTTTAAAAAGGAGGAAGACCTGCTTCAGCAGGCCTAAGAAACTCAGCTTCATTTATATCCCTCACAACACCACAACAGATTAATGAGTCAATACATTCTGTCAGCTACACAAGGTTGTATGTTTGCTTTGGAAAATGAAGATCTGCAGCATGAATGAGGTTTGTGTAGCTGGCACTTGGCATGGCAGCAGTGACAGCGGACTGGAAGGAGCTCCAGCAGCCTCGCAGGCACAGCCGGGCGGGTGAACACACCGTGCCTGTCAGCACGTGCCAGAGCCACACTGTCGGCGTAGGCTCTCTGTGACCATGGAGAAGGGACGAGATACCCAAGTGCCGGGGCAGGGACCACAGCCTACAGCTCGGCACATGTGGGGTCTGCCATGCTCGTAGCTGCCACTTGTGAAGGCTCAGAATGCACCCTGTAGGATGGCTGAGTGTTTTTAACTTCTTCCACATGATGTGGGAACCTTTCAAGAGATTACACAGTTCACTAACCACCCTGTTTTCAGTGAGGCCAGGAGGAAGTGTGCGGGGGGGGTGGGGAAAGCCTCGTGTAAGAAATATATCCCGTTGAGATCATTACATAAGCCAAACACAATTTATTATTATTAGCCAGCTTCTCAAAACGGACCTGCCACACACACACAGAGTTTGGACCATTACCTTGTTAATAAAAATGTAGAAACTTTGACATAAGGCTTTATTTATCTTATGATAACATCTCACATTAGGTGCTTATTATTTCTCTGCTATGCACAAACATTCCTACACTTAGAAGAAATTGCTGCTGCTCTGAATAAATGATGCTGGAGAGAATATTCCTGGTGGTCTACAGGCTGCTCCCAAAGGGTTGACAAGTGATAAGCACAAGTTCCCAAGTGTTATGCAGTAATCTTGATGCAATATTTCTAAAGGGCTCTACTCCAACATTAGACTCATCAGAAAAATCCTGCAAGCAAAATTATTTGGAACATATAGCCTAGTGTTTACTAAAAACTTCAATGAATGCTTAAACCTTTCAGCACAGGCAAATTATATGCACATGAGGCTAAGTGGAAGATAATGCAGGGCAAATCACAGAAATGCTTAGAAAACCTCATACCTGTAATAGCTGGATTTAAAAACCACTTTAATACCATGAATATTTGAAGTATACAGGCTGCTGTGGAAAACCTCAGATTCACTCAATTCAGAGGTTTTGGAACTTGGAACATGAACTTCCACTTCTCCATGACCTGTCTCCTCATTCACTATTTTAAATATTTGCTCAGGCTTCAGCAACACCAGATAAAGACAAAAGCACAATGAAGCAAGAATGAAAAAAAAAATCAAACTGTTGCTAAAAAAAAAAAAAAATTAACCCTGTGGCAACATTAGAAAAAGGAAAGGAAAGAAAACCACAACCCACAATGTCTTTTACGATAGCCAGAAACAAGAAGGCAGCCACGCCTCCTTCATAGGTGTTCCTTGGTTTCACGGCCATGCGTGTGTGGCAGTCAGCCCGAGGGCAGGAAGGTGTGACCGTCACCACAGCAGCAGGTGTTCAGTCAGGAAAACTGCATGTCGGTTCACAGCAAAGACCTCCAGATATCCGAGGACTGCTTACTTGGAAAGTCTACATTTCTGATCTAATCACAGATCCCAGAGCATTGCGCCCTGAAGATGCTTTTCTCAACTCCAGTCCTTGCTCAGTATGCAGTGTAACATTTATTCTGGCTACCATGAGTCTCAAATTGTCTGGGGTTTTTGTGTGTGTGTGTGTGTTTTCTTTTAATGACTAACAGTTTGCATTTCAATTTGGATTTCAGTTTTCAAAACACGGTTTAGAGTATTGTACTTTGGTTAGTTATAGCTCCCTTCTCAGATTAAAATTAAACACAACTGTTAGTGCTAAACATTGCACGAATGCATAAGAAGTTTTAATCTTTTTAAAAGATATTGCTAAGACTTTCTATTGACGCAGGAAAACTGGACTCTGGAGCACCTTACAGGATACCCTCAACGGACGCAGGTCCCGTTAAGCACCGCGCAAGCCGGGTGCTCCCGGCAGGTGCCCGCGGACCCGGCGCCCTCCGGCTGCTCTGCCCTGGGGGCTGCGGAAGATGAAGGGAAACCTCCAACCATCTCTCCCCGGGACTGCCCTTGCCCTGAGAACTTGCCAATACGGGTGGTCCTGGGCAGCAGCGGGGAAGCAGCAGCGGCGCTCCCGCTTTGCCCTGACCCCGCCGTCCGGCGCTTCACCCGCGGGCACACACCGGCCCCGCCGCTGCCCTCCGCCCGTCCTCTGGGTCCCGGCTCGGCGGCCGCGGTATTTTTAGCTCTGCCCGCCGCCGGCCGCCCCTGCACCGGGAACAACTTTCCGAGCGGGGAAGGGCTCGGCGCCGCTGCTGTGCAACCTGAGCTCCGCCTGGCTCCCGGGGAAGCCCCGGGCTGTTACTCCGGCTCCCGCCGCCACCGCGCACCAGCCTCGTGTCCCTCCCTCCCCCCCACACCAGGGAGGATCGGAATCACCCCCTCTCCCGTTAATTCTCCCCGCGGTGAGGGCAGCGCAGGCTGAGCTTCCCTGCCGGGCTCGCTCCCGCTGCGCTGAGAGGGCCGCGGGAATTCCCACAGCACGGAAAGCTGCACTTACGCCCCGGCGGGCGCGGCCGCCGCCCCCCGCTGCCCGCGCCACCAGCGTGTCCGCCTCGGGCTGCGCCGCTCCGTCCATGCCGCCGCCGCACGCGC